>JAJIBD010007853.1:0-63688 GCA_021461705.1 Cryptotis parvus | reverse complement strand
ATAGATAGATAGATAGATAATAAAACAACACCAAAAACACCAAACAACAAAAACGAAACTCTACCACTGGTTACACCTACCTCGGGACTGCCCCATGCCAGCCTCCTTGAGCAGGCGCCTCCTTGGCTATCCTGAACCCACGACTGGAACATTCCATTCTTTCCCACACCCTTTGGTGCCCACATTCATCTCCACAAAGGTCTCAAAGGGCACCTCACTGAAAGAACTTCCCTGATCACCTGCCCCTTCACTTTCCCTTAAAGATAAAACAAATTTATGTATTTGCTTTTGCTGCTTCATTGATGATTGGGATGTGCAGCCACGGTTGCGGTGCTGGGAAGCCAAACTGCGCCTGCAGGGGTGGCACGTGGGCACGTGGACTGGTGCTCTGGGTTTCCTGACCCCACACACTCAAGGCAGAAGCTCTATTTCTCACTGAGCTGCCCCAGACCCCTTTAGTCAAAGCCATCCCGGATTACTCCTCAACATTTTTTTTTTATTACCAAATGATGGCTCATGGGCGTTGACAGTACAGCGGGGAGGGTGCCCGGCCTTGCTCCCCCCTCTGTTGCCTGCTCCTCTTTCTTTCAAGAGTCTGGGCCCTGGACTGGAGCTTCCTTGGGTGACGGGAGCCTGGAGTGAACAGAAACCCAACACTTCCACATAGGTCACAGCTCTCACATGCTCCACTGCTAGCCTGGCGCTTCTGCAGGTGCCTCAAGACACAATCTCTCCCCACCCCCCAACCCCCTGGGATGTGTTTCCTCCAGCACGGCCTGGGCTCTCTCCTGCTGATCACTGAAACCTCAGACACAGCAGAGGGTGAGTGCTGTGGGCGCCGGTGGCCCTGGGTTGTATCCATGGCACCGGGGGCGCACAAACATAGTTCAAACAAACCGACCGCGACACCAGGTAAACTGCCTGTTCTGTGCAAAGCACCAGGCACTTTACAAATATTTCCTATATCGCTGTAGCAACTCCCTGAGATATGGATGCACTCTTCTCAGTTTGCAGATCAGAAAGCAGGACCAAGGGCTAGAGAAACAGGACGGGGTAAGGCTCCTGCCTTGCACCCAGATGACCCTAGTTTGCTCCCAATGCCACATATGGTCCCCAGCAGTGCCAGAAGTGATCCCTGAGCACAGAGACCTGAGTATCACCAGGAGGTGGGGGAGAGAGAGAACCCTGAGGTCTCTCCATAGTGGCCCTTCGTGCCCTCTGAGAGCCAGTCTCCCTAAGCTCTGCCTGGCCCGTCACCTTGCTCTGTACTTTTGAGGGACATCTTGTCTGGATTTAATCTGCCCGGCGGCCAAGCAGTTGCACACTGCCACAACGTTAAATGCCAACCCTTTAGTGGGGTGTCAATAGGGGCTGCCCCAGAAAGGGGGGCTGTTCCGAGGCCTGCAGGCTCTTTCTCGGTTCTAGGTGGCCTCTCTCGGGCCCCACTCAGAGTCCAGTGGAACGAGGCTGGGAGGCCTGGAGAGGGGAGGTTTTGGGGGCCCCAGTCATGCAGAGCCCCATGGCAGCGGCCGCAGGGTGGAGATGCTGGTGCCTGAGAAGTAGAGACACAGGCTTGGGGGTCTTGAGACTGTCACATGAGGGAGGAGGGGGCTGCCAGCTCCTGGCAGCACGCACAGGGGCTTTAATAATAGCCCCTCAAAACTCCCGGTCTGAGTCTCCACACTGCTGGTGAATTTCGGTGTCTCCTCTGCCCATTATCTTTCAGGCTTGCTGCTGCTGGCTCAATTTCAAAGGCGATTCTTGTCTCCCTGCGATGGCAGGGAGCCCCAATAATGCCCATTTATTTACTGTCAATCACAAAGTTTAACTTCTCAAACTTGAAAGTGACTACAAATCACCTGCTCATCTTTATAAGATGTAAATTCTAATTAAGTAGCTCCAAAGTAAGGTTCAAGATCATACAATACTGGGGCCAGAGTGATAGCCTAGTGGTAGGGTGTTTGCCTTTCACGCCAGCAGGCACATGCCGGCCCGGGTTCAATCCCGGCATCCCATATGGTCCCCCGAGCACCGCCAGGAGTAATTCCTGAGTGCAGAGCCAGGAGTAACCCCTGAGCCTTGCCGGGTGTGACACCCCCAAAAAAAAAAAGATTATACAATACTGCTGATCAAAGGGCCAGTAGCATGGTTCAAAACAGAATCTTGGTGGGCATAACCCGCTGCATAATTTAAACCCTCTATGTTAGAGAAGATATCACTTTAGCGGATCACTAGTATTTCATCGGTTTAGGACAATACTAAAGTTGCTAAGTACAAAGCTATCCAAACACCAGAGGAGGCGAATTTTAGGTCAAATTAATTACATCTCCTTAAACCGCTCAGTAATACAGATACAGAGGAGTCTTATAAAAAGAACTGGAGCACAAAACCTCTTCTGGGGCACATATTTCTAACTCCAATGACTCACCCAAAAAACACAGCCACAGGTGGCTGGAACTCTGGAGTGGCTGTTCTCACTTGAGGTGGGTTCCTCTTCCTCACCAGCCACATTTTACATCTATTCATGAATTCATCTGATTGCTAACGGCCACTAAGTGTGACAGCATGGACACATTGCCTTCCTTTATGTGAGTAATGGCTCTCAAGGATTTGTGGACCAAGCTAGTACAAGACTTCACTTGTTCCTTTTTGTTTGTCTGTTTGTGGTTACATACACCCAGTGGTGTTCAGGGATCACCACTGGTTCTGCTCATAGGAAACCATGTAGAGCCAGTAATCATATCTGGGCCTTCTATATGCAAAAGTAGTCTTGTAAGCCACATTCAAGGCCTATTCACTCATTCCATTTTTTTTTAACCTTTTTTTTCTTTTTGGGTCACACTCAGCGAAGCTCAGGGGGTTACTCCTGGCTCTTTGCTCAGTAATTACTTTTAGCAGTGCTCACGGGACCATATGAGATGCTGGGGATCGAACCTGGGTCGGCCATGTGCAAGGCAAATGCCTTACCCACTGTGCTATCGCTCGGGCCCCCACTAATTCCAAGTACAGTTTGGGGGAGAGGCATTCTATGCAAACTGGTTTTGTGATTGGGCCAGAGCAACAGTACAATGGATAGGGGCATTTTTCTTGCATGCAGTCAACACAAGTTTGATCCCTGGCATCCCATATGTTTCCCTGAGCACTGCCAGGAGTAACTCCTGAGTGCAGAGTGCATCCCCAAGTGTGACTGCTCCCCCAAAAAAGTTGGTTTCATGATCATAGATGGCACATACTTAAACTGCAAAATTTCATCTTAAAATCAGCTCAGACCAAGAGATTGCACAGGCAGCAGAGCACATGCCTAACCTAGTACTTGAAGCCCTGTGTTTGATCCCCAGCACCACATGGCCCCTAGCACTAGTGGGAGAGGACGGGAACTCCCACTTCTCCTGTACCACTAGGTTTAATAACCAAGACCAAATATTAGGTAAGTGGTAACTTGCAGTCAGATGGCAACTTTGCAAGCTCCTACAATTTAAATTCAACTGACTGCATCTATATAACGTAATCCTTTACATCCTGCTCAATGGGTGAGCTGTGGCTCTGAAGCCAAGTCCGCGCCTCACCCCCACCCCTACCCACACTGTCGATTCCTGTCCCTTTCTTCTATGCTCTAGGTCACCGTTCCTGTAACTGTCTACTCTTTTGTGCACCAACCTCCCTTTACTATTGGTTCACTTCTTCACCTCTAGCAGCATACTAGTCTCTCACCTCTTCTGTTCTCTAGATCATTGGTGGGGCACCACTTTTTTTCTGCCAAGGGCCATCTTGATATTTCATGAGCCTCACAGTATAAGCAAATGGGCACAGAAGGCCAAGAAGAGGCATATGTGTCCTGTCCATTCCTGTATCATGCTAGACTACATGATTTCATGGGCTTTATACGGCCCATGGGTTGGATATTCCCTACCCAATTCTAGAATAAACATGAATGAGTCCCTGTTTATTAATAGCATATGCTAATTAAGTAAGGAATTCAGAGCCGGGAGCTAAAGCCCAGCAGGTAGGGCATTTGCCTTTGCACGCGGCCGGCCTGTGCGTCCTGGGTTTGATCCCCGGCATCCCATATGGTCCCCGAGCACCAACAGGAGTAATTCCTGAGTGCAGAGCCAGGAGTAGCCCCTGAGCATTGCCAGGTGTGACTCAAAAAAAGCAAAAAAAAAAAAGTATAGAATTCAAAGACATTTATTTATTTGTTTATTTATTTATGCATCTAATTATTTAGGCTTTTTTAGTCATACCCGGCAATGTTCAGGGGTTACTCTTGGTTCTGCACTCAGGGAATTACTCCTCCTAGCAGTGCTCGGGAGACCATATGGGATGCCGGGATCGAACCCGGTCAGCCCACATGCAAGGCAAATGTCCTACCGGCTGTGCTATTGCTCGGGCCCCTCAAAGACTTATTTAGAAACTGAAACGAAAAAAAGAAACAGAAGGTCCAAAATGAAGTCTCTCATGCCAGCCACCTCCATACCAGTGTTCAATATTCAGTATGAGGCCCCGGTTCAATGCCTCCACAGCAAAAAAATAAATAAAACCTAGGGAGTGTGGTGGAGGGGGAGAATAGTGTAAAGACAGAAGTTCATCCGCTGCATTCAGGGGCAAAGCATTGAATTGAGCTGGAATACCCACCCAGGTGTGGCCCCAAAATATCTAAAGCAGTTGAATTAGGGCGGAGCAATAGCCCAGCGGGTAGGGCGTTTGCCTTGCACGCGGCCGGCCCATGCTGGCCCAGGTTCAATCCCAGGCATCCCATATAGTCCCCGAGCACTGCCAGGAGTAATTCCTGAGTGCAGAGCCAGGAGTAACCCCTGAGCATTGCCGGGTGTGACCCAAAAAAAGCAATAAATAAATAAATAAATAAATAAATAAATAAATAAATAAATAAATAAAGCAGTTGAATTATGTTGGAGGTGGCAATGGTGTTGGTGAATAAGACTGACCACTCCCTGTCAACAATAGCAAGTAACCGCATGGTAAGATGCTAACCCAGTTTCAACCTTCCCCTCCAAGTGAGAGCAGCCTGGCCTGAACTATTTCTCACTGTAAAAGCCTTTCATTTTGTGAAACTTTTTTTTTTTTTTTTTTTTGCTTTTTTGGGTCACACCCGGCAATGCTCAGGGGTTACTCCCTGCCTCTGCACTCAGAAATTACTCCTGGCGGTGCTCAGGGGACCATATGGATGCCAGAGAGTTGAACCTGGGTCGGCTGCATGTAAGGCAAATGTCCTACCGGCTGTGCTATCGTTCCAGCCCTGTGAAACTTCTTTTAGCAGCATGTTTTTATTTGTTTGGGGGCCACCCGGCTGTCTTAGGGCTTACTCCTAGCTCTGCGCTCAGAGGTCACTCCTGGCTGGGTTTGGGGGTAATATAGGGGGTGCTGGCAATAGAACCAGCGTTGACCACATGGATGGCGAGCACCCTACCTGCTGCACTCATCTCTCTGGCCTCTCTTCTAGCATCTTCCCAACTGCTAGCCAGGACACCGACCAACTCATGACCTGTTTAGTAAAATCAACTAGTTCTGGGCAGAGGGATGACTCCAAGGGGTGCGAATGTGCTTTACTTGACTGAGTACTTTTATGACGATTGAAGCTAATAATACTAATGTATAAAAGGAGAACTTGCACTCATTGTTTGATTTGGGGGACCATACCCAGCCTAGCTCAGTGCTTACTCCCGTCTCTGCACCCAAGAATCACTCCTGGTGGGTTTAGGGACACCATGGGTCCCAGGGATAGAATGCGTGTCGGCCGTGTGCAAGGCAAGCACCTTATGCACTATAGTATTGCTCCGGACAAGTTTCAATATTTTAAAATTTACCTTTTCTATATATTTTATTCATATTATAAAAGTATTGGTCTGTAATAGACTTGGAATTAAGATAAAACAAAACAGTTAGGTGTGAAAGACTGCTCAAATGGTTGAGTACAAGCTTCACATGCAAAAGGACTGTGTGTAAGGCAGGTTAGAGGTACGATTCCGGCACCACCTGTTTCCTGGTGTGTCGCCGGGGGAGCAGGCTTAAGGCACAGCAGAATGTGGCCCAAAAGCCAAGAAATGAAAACCAAAAAATAATGAAAATCATGAAGAAACTCCCTTAAGAATTACTAATTTGGGGCCGGAGCTATAGCCCAGCGGGTAGGGGGTTTGCTTTGCACAAGGCGGGTTCGATCCTCAGCATCCCCTGAGCACTTCCAGGAGTTATTCCAGAGTGCAGAGCCAGGAGAAACCCCTGAGCATCGCCGGGTATGACCCAAAAAGGAAAAAAAGAAAAAGAATTACTAATATGCAAACTTAGTACTATACTAAGTTTCTCTCTGGCTGAGGAGAGTTTCTCTTTCTTTCCCCCTTCTAATTTCTTTTTTTTTTCTTCTTTTTTTCTTTTTGGGTCACACCGGGCAATGCTCAGGGTTACTCCTGGCTCTTCACTCACGAATTACTCCTGGCAGTACTCAGGGAACCATATGGGATGCCGGGGATCGAGCGTGGGTTGGAGGCATGCAAGGCAAATGCCCTACCTGCTGGGCTATAGCTCCAGCCCCTCCCTTCTACTTTCTTTTTTTAATTTTTTTCTTTTTTTTGGGGGGTCACACCCCGACGATGCTTGGGTTTCTTCTGGCTCTGCACTCAGGAATTACTCCTGGCAGTGCTCAGGGGACCATATGGGATGCCAGGGATAGAACCAGGCCGGCACAGACCGGCCACGTACAAGGCAAATGCCCTACCCGCTGGGATATCGCTCCGGCCCCATCTCTTCACATTTTTTTGAAGAGAACTGATTTCTTAACTCCACATCTAATCTACTCTCCCAGAGACTTTGTGGGTATTTCCATTTAGGTATCTCCCTAATTTCTCCTCACACCTGTGAAAATGACTTGCATCAAAAGGTCAGAAAAGAGTTGTTGGGGGTATGGAAAAGCGGGAATCCTCATTCATTGCTGGTGTAGGTGGCCCAGCCTCTAGAAAAACTGCATGGAGAACTCTCAGTATTTAAAAACAGACTTATAGCATGAGCCAATAATTCTGCTCCTAAGTATCTTTCCCATGAACACACCAAAAAAAAAAAAAAAAACTAATCTGAAAGGATAGATACATACCTATGTTTATTGAAGCTATTTACAACAGCCAAGATCTGGAAATAACCCAAGTGCCCAAAGATAGATGCATAAAGAAAATGTGCCATGTATTCACAATGGAATATTATTCAGCTAAGAGAAAAAAAAAACAAAACCTTGACTTTTGTACCAAAATGGATGGAGCTGAAGGGGGGTCATGTTAAGTGAAATAAGTCAGAGGAGAAAGACAGTTGGGTCATGTTAAGTGAAATAAGTCAGAGGAGAAAGACAGTTATCACGTGCACACTCATATGTGAGAAACAGAAAAGCAAAGCAGGAGACAGACAAAACCGATGGACACACACCTGGAGGACTGAGGATACCAGAGACAGGGAAGAAGGGAGAGTCAGAGCGGGCAGGTCCCGCAGGTGTGGTGGAGAGTGCGGTGTTAGATGTAGGGTAGCATATATTTTGAAGATATGCGTAACTATATTCCTAAAATGCACAGTCATGTAAATCGTTAGATCAGTTAGAAAATCTCTCAGAGAGCTGCCCATGGAACAGGCCCAAAGGTGAGTCCATTAACTTCCTCCTGAACTAAACTCAGTATCTCTTTCTCTGCCACCCATTTGTGAGTTTTTTTTTTCATTTGTGAGTTGTTGTTGATTTTTATCCCACTATATCTGCCACATTCCATAATCCAACACACTGCTTAGAGTATTTCTTTTTGTGGGGGCTCCCAAGCAATACTCAGGATTTAGGGGAGGGACGGTTGTGGGGTGGGTGGGTATTCCTGCAGTGCTCCACCAACCAGGCTGTGCACCTAATGCTAAGGCCCAGAATGCAGCACTTCTCAAGCCCTGTGGTTCTGCGCCCATCAGGGTGACCTCAGCAAACAGTGCATAGGGACGTGCGGGGGCAACACCCAGTGGTTCTGGAGGCACCAGGTACTGGGGTTTGAAAATGCAAGTTCGTAACTCCAAGTTATCTGTACTGCCTAGTTCTTTCACCTATGTTTACTTATTTCTTCATTCATTCATTCATTCATTCATTCATTTCCTGCCCCTCAAGGTGTTGCAGGTGTGGCTGTGGTGCCCAGCTGTGTAGGCAGGTGGCAGACAGGAGACAGACTTGTCTACACCCAGGGCTCTGCCCTGTGGACCATGGATGGTTGATTGTCTGACATAAAAAAGTCTGGACCCCTGAGATTAACCCAGAGCCACAGCAGAGCCTGGCAAGCTGCCCGTAGTGTATTTGATATGCCAAAAACAGTAACAATAAAGGACCTCATTCCCAATGAATGGAGACATTACTGGTGCTCGCTCAAGCAAATCGATGAACAACGGGATGGTGAGTGACAAGTGATTTATTTATTTGTTTATTCATTTACTGTCCTTTGGGTCACAGCTGGCAATGCTCAAGGGTTACTCCTGAGCATCTCCTGAGCATATGGTGCTTAGGGGACTATAAAGGGATACAGGCGATCGAATGCAGGTTGGATGCATTCAGGGCAAACGTCTTACTGCTATACTACTGCTCCGGCCCCCAAACATGGAATTTTTTTTTATCATATCCGGCAATGCTCAGGGTTACTCCTGGCTCTGTAGTCAGGAATTACTCCTGGCAGTGCTCAGGGGACCATATGGGATACCAGGGGAATCGAACCTGGGTCGGCCGCATGCAAGGCAAATGCCCTACCCACTGTGCTATCACTCTGGCCCCAACATGGAAATTCTTAACCTAACGTTAACCAAAGAGGGAAAAACCTCATCTGAAAGCAAGGCTGCATGTCCTCTGTGTGGCCTGATGCGCAATGGACAAAGTGGCAGCCTCTCAGGAAGCGCATGCAGATGGCCGCTTGTGGCTGAGCAAAGCGTTCACAGACACAGACCTTTTCTCTCTCTCTCTTTTTTTGCTTTTTTGGGTCACACCCGGCAATGCTCAGGGGTTTCTCCTGGCTCTGCACTCAGGAATTACTCCTGGCAGTGCTCGGGGACCATATGGGATGCCGGGATTGAACCCGGGCCGGCATGGGCTGGCGCGTGCAAGGCAAACGCCCTACCCGCTGGGCTATCGCTCCGCCCCGACACAGACCTTTTCAATGGACATTCATGTCTGACCGCACAGTAGCCTCCAATCCCAAATGTCAGGCTCCAGACAGAGCACTGCTGTCAAAGTCCACATTAGTCAAGTCATGATGTACATCCACACCCAAGAAAAGGGGTACGTGAGTGAGACTCTAAGAAAACCCAGGACAGGGTCTCTGCTGCTCTAAGATCAAGGTCCCCACAGATATAGAATGACTGCATTCATTAATAGGATATAAATAGATACCAGTGTTTTACTAAGTGTGGGAAATGGTAATGGCAGACTAAAACTCACCATTGAATATACACAAAGAGACTTAAGTGAAAAACTCTAAATATCTGCAGGGCTAGCCACAATGTGTAAAAGAAAAGAGAGAGGGGGCCAGAGTGATAGTCCAGTGGGTAGGGCGTTTGCCTTGCATGCGGCCGGCCCATGCCGACCCGGGTTCGATCCCCGGCATCCCATATGGTCCCCGAGCACCGCCAGGAGTAATTCCAGGAGAAACCCCTGAGCATTGCTGGGTGTGACCCAAAAAGAAAAAACAAGAAGAGGGAGAGAGATGCAGAGACAGAGAGAGAGAGAGAGAGAGAGGAAGCGGGGGTACCTGCTATTGAGGCAGCCTGGGGGGTGGGTGGGAGGGGTGGGGTACATTGGTGGTGGAAATGGGGCACTGGTGGAGGGATGGGTGCTGGAGTACTGTATTACCAAGAACCAATTATGAACACCTTTGTAATTGTATGTCTCACGGTGGTATAATAAAAAATTAAAAAAAAAAAGATCAAGGTCCCCAAGTGGGTGGAACTTTACCAATCTTAATGCAGATGGGCTGAAGACAGGATGGCTAAAAAATTGCTAGTCCAGGACAACTATGGGGTCAAATACGCCCATAACTGCAGCCTCAGGAGAAATGGCGGCCTAACCCCTGCTTAGTCATGCCTACTTCCTATCCATAACCAAAAACACAGTGAAGGCTATCTGGGCCGTCTTGTAACATCATAGATTAATCTTTCGTGGCCCAGTTTCAGTATACAGTAAGATACATTTAGAGGTAAGAACAGTACCTGTGGGGCGGGAGCGATGGCCCAGCGGGTAGGGCATTTGCCTTGCACGCGGTCGGCCCGGGTTCGATCCCTGGCATCCCATATGGTCCCCGAGCACCGCCAGGAGTAATTCCTGAGTGCAGAGCCAGAGTAACCCCTGAGTGTCTTTGGGTGTGACCCAAAAAGCCAAAAAATAAATAAATAAATAAATAAATAAGATATAAAAAAATAAAAAAATTTAAGAAAGTACCTGTTCACGAATTTTTTGCTTTGTTGAATTACTTTGAAAGAAACAGAAGCTATGTTTGAGCTGTTGTTATAGGTTATTTTTACAATCTGAACATAATAAAAACACCATTATACACCCTTAAATGAAGAAATTGAGATTCAGAGAGATTAAGTAAGGTTGGGTCATGCATTTGGCTGGCGGCAGAGTTAATGATCAAACCTTGCTCTATTCAAGCCTACTGTTTTTTTCACTGTCATATACAACTTATAAAGTGACATATAAACATTCATTCAATGTATTGTTGCTATTATTAAAAGTATTTAACTTGAAATAGGTTTTAATCTGATTCACATAAATCCTGGTTTAACAACTCTGTAAATTAGTTTCAATATGGAATAATATCAGGGGTCTCATTTGTTTTCTTCATTTTCCAGTTGAATTTCAATGAAAAGGAGTAATTCATTTAGGAAGCGTGAGTGGAGTTAACAGCACTCACCTCCAGTGCAGAACGGGCTCTAGTTGATATTTATAAGGTGGAAGGGACCCAAGTAAATTTGCCAAAAGGAGGAATATGGAAATTCTGCCCACAATCAGAACAATGGACACAGATTTGTCAAAACAAAGAACAGTCAAATGAGGGAAGGCAATTTGTCCTGGCCCTGTTCTGTTACTTCAGGACAAATTTTCCAGTTGCTGGTTTCCTATTCATTCTAACAAAGAAAAAGATTAAACAAAAGGTTTCACATGTTGCAGTTATATTGTCCTTTAGCAGAAGCCCAAACACAGCAAACGGTAAGTTGTAACCTACAAAATTCAAACCAGGGGAAACAATCTCTGACAGCCGAACCACACACTTCAGTTCTACAAAATCTTCAAGCCTTGAAACCCACAGTATCTTAACGCTCAACTTTAAAGTTTAATGGTAATATGGACGAAATTTAAGAGTGGTTATAATAAGGCTATTGCTTCTCTGAAACAATCAATACATTTCCTAGTTACACAACAGTATTCTGGCATTCATACTGGCCTTGGTTGGGTATTATGTCAATGAGCTGCAGCTGGTGAGCTGGGTCACACCATCAGGAATCATGAGACAAAGTAAATTAGCCTTGAGTTTAAAGTACAACACCGAAAACGACAGGCCTGAAAATACAGTCACAAAACAATGCCCTGGGTTCTCTAACATTCTGTGGTCTGTAGATTTTTCTCCTTGGCTTTTTGATAGGTTTTTAGTGGCAAAAACTGCTTCTCCTAGACTAGCCTATAGGTGTCTGAAACAGTTAAGCCCTTTCCAAAACAGTATGTACCATTTGCATTTAAAGTGTGGTACATTTTCCTGGAAAGACATAAGCACTTAGTAGCCATTGTGGTATTGCCTGGCACTGCACCAAAGCAATCAGCCTTCCCAACACGGCATTAAGTGGGCTTCTGTTCTAGCTCGATCCAACACCCGCAACACACACCCGCACTACACACTCAGCCCCCACCCCACGCATGCATAAAAAGCTCTAAGTAAACTCAAATGCACGGATTCCATTCCCCTCTAAGAAGTGACCTAAACACACACGAAAGATCTCCCACTTTACTTGGGAAATTGTTCTTTAAAATTCTTACAGACTACCATCACTTTGCGCTAAGAGTTTTCCTTTCACGGTGCGCCTTTTTAAAGACAGTATTTTTATTTACAGGCTAGACTTGGGGAGGCGGTGCAGCGAGCAGGTTGTTTGCATTCTCTCTACTTGGTGGCTGGGTTTTACAGAGCAACATCTTCCCAGGTTTGGTGCTAACGTTCAATCCCCAGACTCCACCCACACTAACGACAACAGTAAGGCACTAGGGTCTTGCAGTGTGGCCTTTCACGGGTCTGCGTGTCTGCAGGTAAAGAGAAGCAAGAGCGCAGGAATCATCAGATTCCTGTTTGCCCTAGCGAAGAGCCTCAGCGTGTGCTCCGGAACACGTGCACAGAGCCTGCAAAACAAAACCCAGCCGGGTTCGGGGCCAGAGAGGAGCACCATGTGGCCAACCCGAGTTCGGCTGCCTGGTGCCCAACAGGCTCTGCTTCGGGGCAGCCGAACCCAGGTTCTCGGCGGCTTCCACTCCTGGAGGCTCAGCTCTGGGCCCCCGCCACCATCACGGGTCCTGGCATCCGCCGCAATTTCCTTCCTGCTTTGTCATTTTGAAACGCCCACCCCACCCCCACCGCCCAGCCTGACCCCCTCCATCAACCACCCAACGACACACACCCGGGGCTTTCCCAGGCGCACCCGCTGCAGCCGGGTGGGCGCGCAAACCCGGGCACTTACACGTGGCCACAGCGAGTCCGGACTGGCTGGTGTAAGACCTCTAGGCACACAGAGCAATCGAAGGACGTGACGGGCAGCTCAGGGTCCCTCCTGCGCTCCAGGGCCCGCGGGGTGGCCGAGGCGGGCGCGGATTTGCCGCTGTCGCTGCTCAGCACGGAGCCCATCGCGGCGTCTCCAGCGCGGACGGCGGCCAAGAGCGCAGTGCCTGCTGCCGGGTTGTTTTGTTGTCCTGCGGTGGAGGAAGGAAGTCCCGGCCCAGCTGTGATCGCCACCTCCCAGCGCGCCTGGCTAGTGCAGCCTGCACCCGGCCGCCCAGCCTTTGGATCCCGCAGGCCAGCGCCCCTCCACGCGGCTGAAATCAGCTTTGGGGCTGCCTGCGTGGAGCAAGAAGCGAGCAAGAAGCGCGGTGCACGACGCGGCGACGTCTCCAGGTCCGGGGAGGATTGAAACCCGAAACCTCAGCTGCAGGGGAGGAAGCCGTGTGCGAGCGGCGAACCTCCCAGGCCTAGCACGCCTGCAACCTCTTACCCAACTGCTAGCAAGTTAAGGGTTGCATGTGGCAGCTGGGTCTCGCCTCTGGCCGCAGGAGAACAGCGGCTGGTAAAGGAGGGCGTATCTGCGCTGCACTGTTGAAACCTCAAGACCGTCTAGGAGGGCGAACCGCCTAAACTCTGCTGCTCGGTCCTTTGGGTGCTCTAGTCAGAACTCCATTAAGGACGGAGGTAGGGCAGGGCAATGGAAAGAGATCTGGAGATCCGAATTCGAATCTCAGGTCTAGGACAGGGAGTCTGGGAACTACGATCTTAGTTTCCTCTAGGAGCTGGCATTTTCCTCTAACAATTCATGTATTTAGTAAAACTTCTTTGGTGTCATTGCATGCCTAAGCAACTATATCCTGTCCATTGATGAGGACATAGTTCCCCAATTGAAGATTCCCCAACGCATTAAGAATTTATGTTGAGAGAGTTATATATTCACGTGGATAATTTCTTTTAAATAATACAGTAATCAGTAGTAAATAAGACGATATTAACATTCCCATTAACTTCACTCAGTCTCTCCACCTTCACTTTTAATGAGAATATAGTATGAGAAAATGAGAAACTAAATGATCGTTTTAGATGATAAGAGCCATAAAGAAGAAAAGCAGAGGCTGGGAGAGTAGAATAAGGTCAGAGAAGATATTTTGGGTGAGATGATATTTGAGCAGAGTCATAAATAATGAAAACGACTCAGCCACTCAAAGATGGGGGAAAGGCTTGGGGACAGTGAGCGAGGCGAGAACAACAAACAACAGGAAGCTGGGTTGAGGCCAGGCGAGAGGGAATGGGATGAGCAGAGGTAGATTGGAGGTTGGCAACAGAGCAGCCGCGACAGGCTGCAAAAGCACTTTAAAGTGAAGCAGGCCTAAACTCCCAGGCAACACAGCCAAGGCCAAGGTCAATTTTGATGTATGGGGCACCGGCCAATAGGGAGCAGGGTGAAAAGTCCTCGACCACAGCAGAGGGAACAGATGGAACGAACCAATCAAACTAAGCCCCTTATCCGAAAGTGTGCTCACTGTACAGAACAGCCAAGATTCTGGGGACTGTTTGTGAAATGAGCTCATGTAACTTAACCCTATATAAACTTCTTTGAGTTCTGAGGCAGGATCCCTGTCAAGACTCCCTGCGCTGGATGAGACTTGGACCCTAGCTCGAGCCAGCAATAAAGGTCCTTTGCTTTTCATTACTTTGTGTGGTCTTTCACCCCGGGTCCGGGGCTCTGAGCATAACAGAAGGACATGACACCCTGCACAGCCTTACCTACCTACAGGACAGGACCAAGAGCCGGACTTTGATTTCACGCGCCATGACCGATTTACTCTGACAGCTATATGGCTTCAAAAGATGGAAACAATGCACGGCAGGAAGCAGATAACCCAATTAGGAAGTTACTGAATTAGTCCAAGTGAAGGCAATAATGGACTCAAATCTGGGATTTATCTTGGTAGAAAGAAGGTGAGGAATTGAGAGGTCTGAGATATATTGAGAAGAAATACCTAAAGTACTAACTGATAAAATAGACAATACTGTCTGTCTTCACTGTCTTCCCGTTGTTCATCGATTTGCTCGAGCGGGCCCCAGTAACATCTCCATATGTCCTGTCTCATGCTAGTAGAGCCCGAGGGCATCTGCTTGCTCCAGGAACATAAAGAGCCACAATCCATTCCGGAATGAGGTCTATAATTGTTACTGGTATTTGGCATATCAAATACAACACGGGGAGCTTGCCAGGCTCTGCCGTGCAGGTAGCATACTCTTGCAGTCATCTCTAAGCCGGACTGTGATAGGCTGGTCTGCTGGGTGGATTTCTGACCAGAGAGAAGTCCGATGTGGAAAATGGAGGCTCTCATGGAGTGGGGGTCGTCTGGCTTGTTGCAAGGCTCTGCTGGGGTGGCGGGCCAGGGCTAGGACCCGCCATCTCTCCTGGGCGCCTTGTGAGCAACTGGGCACAGGGAGAGCAAGTAGCAGCTCTGCCCCATGTCTGTCTCTGGATCAGCATACCTGGGCCGGATTAAAAAAAGACTGCAGCAGGGTGGATTTCGATGAGCCAGACTGTGATAGGCTGGTCTGCTGGGTGGAGTTCTGACGAGAGAGAAGTCCAGATGTGGAAAATGGAGGCCCTCATGGAGTGGGAGGTCGTCTGGCTTGTTGCAAGGCTCTGCTGGGCTGGCGGGCCAGGGCTAGGACCCGCCATCTCTCCTGGGCTCCTTGTGAGCGGCTGGGCACAGGGAGAGCAAGTAGACATAGGAGTAAAGATATTTTCCCAATCTTCACAAGAAAATCAAAATCTCATAATTCTACCATATAATGCTCAGCACCTGGCTCACATACTCTTTAAAAGATAATTTCTCAAGACTGGAGTGATAATAGAGCGGGTAGGGCATTTGCCTTGCACACAGCTGACTTGGGTTTGAACTCCTGTATCTCATAAGGTTCCCTGAGCACCACCAGGAGGAATTCCTGCATGTAGAGCTAGAAGTAACCACTGGACATCGCCAGGTGTAACCCAAAAAGCAAAAAATAAATAAACAAATAATAGAAGATAATTTCTCAAACAATTCTCTACCTTTTTATGTCTTCATCTCTTTGTTATTTGGGAGGAGGGGTGAAGAGGAGAGTAGGGGGACATTCCCTGGGAAGCTCAGGAATTGTCCCTGGCATTGTGCTCAGGGGTCGCTCTTGGAGGTGCTTCAGAAACCATATCCAGTACCCATGGTCAAACCAAGCTCAGTTAAGTGCAAGGCAAGTGCCTTAACCCCCTATACTATCTCACTAACCCCTTATGACTCCATTCTTTTACAGTCCCTTGTTATCCAGCTCATTCTGGGATCGAAACTGAATAGACTCCATTTGTCCAGTAATTGCTTCATCAATATCACAGGTGGCCTTTAGAGTGAAACCCAGTGCTTGACCTGTTATCTCTGTTGGTCTGTGTGGCCCATCCTCTCCTTGCACAAACACTCTAGGTTTTCCTTCTTTCTTTCTAGGTTTTCTTGCTCCAACTCTTCACTTGCTTCTCCTCTGTTGAAAAGCAAAGTGCTAAAGATGGTAGGATTTTGTCTTAGGGCATTTTCCTTCCCCTTCCTTATTAAGAAACCTTTAAAAAAAATCACAGAGGTTTGGGGGCTGGGTATTGTATAGTGGTAGAACACATGAAGCCTGTTTTTGATTCCCGGCATGTGAACCTGAGCCCAAGTTCACAAAAATGCCTTTATCTCTACTCTAAGCCACTCAAGTGCCCATATGCTAACTTGACATAACCACCTGGTTGCCTCAGGCACTTTCAGCTCAGAATGTCCCATAATAAGTTAATTACAGTAACTGCCCACTGCTTCCACCTCCAGTTGTTGATTCCTCTTCAGTCTGGACACCTGTGAGGTACCTTAGATTTCTTCCTTTTCTTCATTCATACTGAATTAATCACAGTCACGAGCACAGTTCTGCCTCCAGCATATCTCAGGAGTTCTCAAATTATTCTCTCTCTCTATCTCTCTATCTATCTCTCTCTATCTATCTCTATCTATCTATCTCTCTCTATCTATCTCTCTCTATCTCTCTCTCTATCTGTCTGTCTATCGGTCTATCTGTCTGTCTGTCTGTCTATTTATTTTGCCATTTTGGGGGTCACACCCAGCAACGCTCAGGGGTTACTCCTGGCTCTCCAATTAGCATTTAGTCCTGGCGGTGTTCAGGGACCATATGGGATGCCGGATATCGAACCTGGGTCTGGCCACATGCAAGACAAACGCCCTACCTCCTGGAATATTGCTTCAGACTCCTCAAATGGCTATTTATTTAAAGTGACTGTATTCCCTTATATGGACTTATGGAACCATGTCTGGCAAAATAAGTTGCAAGAGTTCTGTAGAAATGCATGTAGAGGGGCCGGAGCAATAGCACAGCGGGTAGGGAGTTTGCCTTGCACGCAGCCGACCGGGTTCGATCCCCAGCATCCCATATGGTACCCCAAGTACCGCCAAGGACAATTCCTGAGCAAAGAGCCAGGAGTAACACCTGAGCATCGCCGGAGGTGACCCAAAGAGAAAAAAAATACATGTAGAATACATGTAGGAATTAATTTATGAACAAAAGTAGGCGAATGCCCGTAGAATGCCCATAGTCCAGGTGGCATGAGAACATGCTGTGGGACAACTCCCTAGATACCATGCTAGGTCTAGACAAACCTTTCTCACGCTGGTGCTGCCAGTCAGGTAGGATGATAGCTAGATAAGGTCACTCTATGTCCTTAACCGGGTGATGAACATTTTGCTGCCAATGGTCATTTGGATATTTATACTGTCACTCGAGACTCACAGACATGGGGCAGAGCTGCTACTGGCTCCTCGCTGTGCCCAGTCGCTCATGAGGTGCCCAGGAGGGATGGCGGGTTCTAGCCGTGGCCCGCTACCCCAGCAGAGCCTCGCAACAAGCCAGACGACCCCCACTCCATGAGGGCCTCCATTTTCCACATCTGGACTTTCCCCTCGTCAGAACTCCACCCAGCAGACCAGCCTATCACAGCCTGGCTTGCACAGCCACAAGCAGCCATGCAGTTCATCAATAAATGCTGGATTTAGAGATGACTACAATAGTATGCTACCCGCACGGCAGAGCCTGGCAAGCTACCCGTGTCATATTTGATATGCCAAATACCAGTAACCTCACTCCCATGACCTGATGGAATGACCTCACTCCCATGACCTGATGGAATGGTTTGAGGCTCTTTATGTTCCTGGAGTAAGCAGGTGCCCTTGGGCTCTATTTGCATGAGACAGGACATATGGAGATGTTACTGGTGCCCGCTCGAGCAAATCAATGATGAACGGAAGACAGTGACAGACAGTGACAGTGATACTGTCACTCACAGGTTATATATATAGGCAGACAGGTGTGGACAGCCTTAGGGACACACATGAGTCTGTGTTGTCATGTGTTGGGATTAGACCACCCGATTTCCTCGGTCTTAGATGGCTACATTCCCATGACCTGAAGAAATGGTTTGAGGCTCTTCTTGTTCCTGGAGCAAACAGATGCCCTTGGGCTACACTAGCACACGACAGGACATGAAGAGATGTTACTGGTGCCTGCTTGAACAAATCGATAAACAACGGAAGACAAGTGATACAAGATGGCTACAGCTGGACACTTCCCACCCTTACCCTAAAATCAGCAACACATGTTTGGATCATTGGGCACTAGGATGAAGCTTATTAATTGGGACATTTCAATAGAGATTATTAAAGTTATGTAATTTCTTCAATTTCAAAGGCAATTGGATACCAAAATAATGTCATCACTGGCAATGAAAGTTTATTGAAAGCGCACTACCCCAGAGTCCATGTGATTTCTCTGAGGTCCTGGATGACTGGACCCAGGGTGTACAGAATATGCCATAACTTGTATGCATGTACGTATATAGTTTGAGTGTATTGCATTGGCCAGTTTTCTTCTTCTGTTGATCTTTTTATTGAAGTGACTTCCTTTCCAATACAGAAAAGTTGCTATAAAATGCCATGATGGTGCTGGAGAGAGAGCATAAGGGGCTGGACTTCATGTCTGCAGAGGTCTGGGGTTCAATGTCCCGCAGCACATGAGCCTCTGAGAGCACTTCCTGATAGTTCTGGTGACATCCAGCACTGGAGGCATCAGGTATACAAACACCGTATCTCCTCTAAGCACCAATGAGGAGATTCCCCAATTATACGCTGACAATATATAGTAAAAACTTTGTGATCAGAAACATACTAATACAGTCGGTCAATTGTTTTGTTTTGGGGGGAGCCATACCCAGAAGTGCTCAGGGCTTATCCTGTTTCTGATCTCAAGGATCACTTCTGGTGGACTCATGGGACCATAGGGATGCTAGGAACTCCCCCTGGGTTGTCCTTACATATGCAAGACAAATGCCTTACATGCTGTAATGTTTCTTTCACTGCCCAGCCTGTCAATGTTTATACTATTAATTGTTTTTAAGGATGTGAGTCTAATAAAAAATATTTTACTTATGAAAAAACGGGCAGTCTAAGTTTGTCTTACATTTAATCCTTATGGTTACAATTAGTTTATCAGGTTTGTTTCAGAGAATCATTTGCAAATCTGCTGCAAATGATGAGGAACAGCCACAGATTGGTCAAGAGCAGTAATTAATGGTCCTCTGTAGAGCAATTATAATACTTCAGACTTTTCTTGCTTTTGTTTTGGGATTCTCTGGTGGTGCTCAGGGCCTACATCAGCAGTGTTTGGAGGACCAAGTGGTAGCAAGAATCAGACCCAGGCCTCTTGCTTGTAAGCCTGTGCTCAGCCCCTTGAGCTAATGCTTTGACCCTTGAGTAAACTTCAGTGGAACAGAGTTTCAACAGAATGCTTTTGTTCAGTAAAGTAATATAAATGAACATAAGTTAATTTATGAATAAATTAACATTCATGTAAATATAAACTGCCACCAGGAAGGGCTAGGTCCACTGTAAACATGAAAGTTAGAGGAATCCAAACCAAGCACAGGACCAGAGCAATATCTCAGTGGGCTGTTGCACATGCTTTCCAAGCAGGAGGCAAGTTCAATCCAGGCTTTGTATATGTCCCCCCAAGCCATGCCAGAAGTGACCCCCTAAACCCTACCTGGCCCCAAAATAAACAACCAAAACCAAAAAATATATATATGAAAATTATTTTCTCGGGCCGGAGCGATAGTCCATCAGGGAGGGCATTTGCTTTGCACACGGCTGGCCGGGTTCGATCCCCAGCATCCCGTATGGTCCCCCGAGCACCGCCAGGAGTAATTCCTGAGTGCAGAGCCAGGAGTAACCCCTAAGCATTGCTGGGTGTGACCCAAAAAGCAAAAAAAAAATTATTTTCTCTTTTCTCCTTTCATTTGTGTTGATATGACTAGGGTAGCACATGTATGTACAACACACACACACACACACACAGAGCTAACACAGCTATGGTGTTGGCACATTTTCAGCTTTTGTGCTCACCAAGTACGACGCATGGGGTTTGGAGGCTTGCACCCTCAGCCATGGCACAGCTCAGCTTTGCATGCTTTCATCCTGGTGCTCAACATGTGCTTCTCAGGTCACAGTCTTGACAGAGGCACACAAAATGCAGTTGTGGTGCTTGTTGGGGGCCACTGTGATGTGTACACTAAAGCACTTGCTGCTGGTGGTGGTTGCTCATCTTTCTAGGTCCGTCCTCACCGGAAAGAAAGTTAGACCCCTTTCTTGTGGTGTATACACACACCTGGCGGCAGTGTGCATTGCGGCATAGAGGACAGCGAACAGCAGAGGCTTAGTCAGCCAGCAGAGTCACCAGGGTCTTGCCAGGACGGCTCTAGGTTCATGTGCGAAACCAGGGCTCTGAAGTCAAGACCACACACTAGCACATCACTATGTTCTACCTTCAGGCCGCAACAAAACAATTTTTATTTTTTGCTTTTCGGGTCACACCAGGCAATGCTCAGGGGTTACTTCTGGCTCTGCATTCAGGAATTACTCCTTGCAGTGCTGGATGACCAGGAAATGCCGGGATCTATCCCGGGTTGGCCGCATGCAAGGCAAATGCCCTACCAGCTGGGCTATTGCTCCAGCCCCCTGCAACAAAATTTTAAACGGAAACAACATGCCCTGGCACACAGAGCCTAACTTTGAAAAACATGTTTTTTTTTAATCTGTATAGCATTAATCTCTTTCCAGCTTGTCTTTGTGTTATCAAAATAAATATATATTTTTTCAAACTGCAGGTGATTCTAGGTCAGCAGGCAGAGGTAAGAGAAGACTCATGGTTTTCTTCAATGTAAGGCTCTGGAGAATTCTCCTTTAGAAAACAGTGGGGGAAAATCAATACCAGATGGCTCTGAAGAAGAGGCCGCTAATGACTGCTGTTGTCAAGTCCCCTGTGGGAGAGAAACTGCCCTCACAGTTAATCAATACAGCACTACAGCACTGCGGACTCTGTCTGCATAACCGCTGATCTTTGTCCTGGAGAACACCACCCTATTCAGCCTCAATCCATGCACCCTAGCAAATACCGTTTCTCCTAATGCCAAAGATTCCCTTGGTTCAGTTACAGCCGCAGCAAAGCGCCCACCACTCTTAATTTCTTGTTAAAATTTTAATTTGATCAATTGAAGAGCATTTGCAAATAATAAGAACTACAACCTACTGACACCCAGTAACACCTGCTCTGTGTCAGTCTGGCGCTGACTACACGGCACAGGTTAATTCTTTTCCACTTTAACTCTTGTCTGGTATTATTTCCCCAGGAGGTTCAATAACTGAGGACAGGAGATGGCTCAGCTTGTGAGGTCTGTCGCCCTGTACACAAGAGCTTATTTGACACCAAAGCTTTTGTTTCAATGGCTGCAGTGCATTTTCTCTTCCAATTATAAGACACGGAGCTAGCACAAAGGATTTGGGTGCATACTTGCATCCCAGCCACTGGGTGTGGTCTGAGAAGTCGAATCAATAAAAGTAATAAATATAATACAGAATTTAAGTGAATGATTTCGTAGAGAATCCCCTACTCTAGTAAAAAATTTAACTCTAGTAAAATCTGCTGTAATTTCCATGTATCCCTTCCATCGATCATGACTCTTCCAGGGAACTTGTCTAAGGTCTTTGGTTCGGCAAGAGAAATCCCTTTCCCTGAGGTGACCTTGTACTCAACACTCTCCCTCAGTCACCAGTCCCTGTTTATTGGTTTGAGGCTGAGTGCCTGAGCCAAGCTCGCTTGAGAAGTCTGTTCCATTGAAATTTCGAAATTTGGACAGAAATTTCAAAAGAAAGAAGGGGGAAGAAGGATAGAAAATAAGCCTGTTTCTCTCTATATTAGCTGTAGCACTGGGACCTCAGAAGCTATCTGTAGTCATGTTTTTCACTGTGGAAGGCAGAGCTGAGAAAGTCTTTGACCCTGAATAAAGTCAAAGTATCAGAGAGAGGGAAGGTTGGAGGCGATGGCACAGTGGGTAAGGCGTTTGCCTTGAACACGGCCCACCTGGGTTCAATTCCCCGGCATCCCAAATGGTCCCCCGAGCGCTGCCAGGAGTAATTCCTGAGTGTAGAGCCAGGAGTAACCCCTGAGCATTGCCAGGTGTGACCCAAAAAAGCAAAAAAAAAAAAAAAAAAAAAAAAGTAAGAGAGAGAGAGAGCTGGAGAACGCAGAGTCCTGGATTCCTCAGGATGTTTTGTTTGTTTGTTTGTAGGCCACACTCTGCTATGTTCAGTGCTTACTCTGGCTCTGTGCTCAGGGACCGCTCCTAGAAAGGCTGGGGGGAAATGAGTTCCGGTTGGCCGTTTGCAAAGCCAGCGTCCTACTCATTATATTACTGTGCTGACCCCTACACAGGGTGTTTTACGATTTGGCTTATTCCTGATGACTAACTGTGATTCTGTCCTTGAATTCTGAGATAAGTCCTGCTTTCCCAGAGTATTCTTCCTCTTCTCTTCCTTCTTGTCACTTGCAACCCCAAAACTCTAAGCCAATACTTTATGTTTATTTCAAAAAAGTTAATGCTCTACATATCCTTTGCATGATGGTGACTTGGATTTGATCCCAAACCCTACATGTCCCCTCTCTGTCCAGACCACCCAGCACGGCAGGAAGCAACCTCTAAGCGTGGGAACTAGATCCTGAGCACTGTCAGGTATGACACCTAACCAAAAACACAGAACAAAGAAAACCAGAACAACAATTAACGCTCTCTGCCTTTTCCCAGTTGTGCGTCTCTTCATTGCCAAGTGCAGAGAAGACATAGTGTGAGAGAAATCTGGCGAGTCTCCTCCTGAGAGCTGCGGGTAAAAGCCATCAGTGACCCCAAGGTGACTGCCCGTTAGCAGATGGCGCTTCCCGCCACAAGGCCTGTCTAGCTCGTCCTCAGGCTTGCTGGTGGCCTCCGTGTGCCCGTGCCTCCTCATCGAAGCACTAAGAGAAGGCTGCACAGCACAGGCCGTGAGACCCAACTGCCTGCAGCTTTTCACTCTGCCTGCTTTCTTCTGAGTCCTGTCCCTGTTCTCAGCAGCTCCTCCTGTCACAGCACTTGTTTAAAGAGGTACTGGAGTCTCTGGTCTGCGCTGACCAGAGACCACTGGGTTGCACTTTGCTCTTCACAGACCACAATGTGGCTAGTGACTGTTGTTTTTGAGACATCCTGAGTGGACATGGTGAGCCAGGGTTCTCTCTGAGTGGGCTATTCTCTTTACTGTGGGCAAGCTAGGTTTACCGCCAAACTCTACTGACCCTACATTTGCTTCTTGTATCAACTGGTGTCTTCCTTGATGTTCTCAGCAGTATCTTTGGTGTGGGCTGGTTGGCGCACTGTGAGACTATTCAAGTGCTTGAGAGCTAGCACAGTTAAGGGCACAGGTAGCAGCCTAGAGCTGAGCATTGAAAATAGGCAAAAAGATACACATGATAATCACTAAATGTATGTATTGCAATCCACAATGTGTAAGGGGAGAGAGAGAGAGAGAGAGAGAGAGAGAGAGAGAGAGAGAGAGAGAGAGAGAGAGAGAGAGAGAGAGAGAGAGATAAAGAACCTGCCATAAAGGCAGGCTAGGGGAAAGGGAAGGAAGTGGGGATGCATTGGTGGTGGGAAATGGAAACTGGTGGAGGGATGGATGCGGAACACTGTATGACCGAAACCCAAACATAAGCATCTTTGTAATTGTATATTTCACGATGATATAATAAAAAAAAATTTTTTTTTTTTTGCTTTTGGGTCACACCTGGCAATGCTCATGGGTTACTCCTGGCTCTGCACTCAGGAATTACTCCTGGCGGTGCTCAGGCGACCACATGGGATGCCGGGGATAGAACCCGGGCCAGCGCAGGCGGCCGCGAGCAAGGCAAACACCTTACCTGCTGGGCTATCGCTCCGGCCCCATAATCAAATATTTTTTTAAAAAAACAAACATGCAGCTCAAAACAGAATGTGGACTTGAATCCTAGCCATAGTTCTTGCCAGCTGTGTGACCTTAAATAGTTTACTTAAGTTCTCTGTGCTTCATCTGCTTTATCTGTGCCACGGGTTAGTAATGGCATTTACCACACAGGTTTGTGAGAATTAAGAAGTATTTGTACTCTGGAGTGGGGAGATGGTTCAACATGCCATTTCCTACAAATTACATTCAACTTTTACCGTGAATATATAGCTAACAGATTCTAGAGTCTGGATCCCACTAAGGTCCCAAATCCATCAGAATAATTCACTTTGGCATTACCTTTAGAGTCTGAGACACGTTACTTTGCCCGGAGGCTCACTAGCATGTCTCTGAAGTAGGAGACATGATTACATTATGGTTGATCCAATGTAGCCAAGTACTCTTGGAATATCTACATGTATGTCCCACCAGAACACATGCTTCGTATTCAGGTGCCTCCAACTGACCCTCAGTACTACATAGACCCCAAGCACCACTGGGAATGACCTCCCAAGCACCAAGTCAGGTGTAGCAACTGACCATAGCTGGATTTGGCCCCCAAACAAAATAAAAACCATTAAGAATTATACAGGGGCTGGAAGATAACAGAGTAGGGAGAGCATTTGCCTTGCATGCTGTCAACCTAGGTTCAATCCCTGGCATCCAATAGGTTCCCTAGCACCATCAGGAGTATTTCTGAGTGCATAGCCAGGAGTAACCCCTGCATCACTGGGGTGTGACCCAAAAAGAAAAAAAAGAATTATACAAAACTAACGGAGGCAGATGAAACCAGCATTAAAAAAAAAAGTGGAGGGGCTAGTGTGATAACAGGAGGTAGGGAGTTTGCCTTGCCTGTGTCTGACCTGGGTTAGATCCCTGCACCCCGTTTTGTGCCCTGAGCACTGCTAGGAATGAATCATGAGTGCAGAGTCAGGAGTAAACCATGGCCCCACCGTGTGACTTAAAAAAAAAGCAGACAAAAAAGTTGAGAGATCAGAGAGATAACACAGAAATTAACGTGCTTACCTGCAGGGAAACGCTACACACACACACACAATCCTGGAGCAGGGTCAGGGATCCCCTTCTACCCCAGGGGATGGGCAGCCAGCGGATGGAGAAAGACGTGAGAATCCAGCAACGTTTCCAAATGCTTTATTTACACCAGTTCTGGCATACAAATCAGCAATAGGAAAACCCCGAACTTAGGATTCCTAGCTGGGCCCGGCCACGTGTAGGCCAAGATGACTGCCACCACGTGCTGAAGCCCAACAGGGAGCGGAGAGGATGGAGAGGCAAAGCGCTAAGGGAAGCCAAAATGGCAAACAGGCCCCTTCTCTTTTCTAGCTTATTTTATAGACCAAAGCCCACCAAAATCTTCCAGCCCAGCCCAGCGTGGGATGGGTTATCTAGAGACAAAGGCAGGCAATCGACCATATTGAAGGGTAGATCTTCAGGTAGCACTCACGCTTCACAAAAGCCAGAGCTGATTCCCTGAGGCAAAATCTCCCTAGAAGAGGAGGGGCCGCATCTCTGAACCAGAAAGCAGTTCAGAATGTAATTTGTAGGAAATGGCATTAATAACTTTTGCCATGAATATATAGCTAACAGATCCTAGACTTTGGATCCCACTAAGGTCCAAAATCCATCAGAATAATTCACTTTGGCATTACCTTTAGAGTCTGAGACACGTTAGTTTGCCCGAGGCTCACTAGCATGTCTCTGAAGTAGGAGAAATGATTACATTATGGTTGATCCAATGTAGCCAAGTACTCTTGGGATATCTACATGTATGTCCCACGCAGAGACCCGTGGGAACAGAATATTGATCTGGGGCAAGCGAGATTCATGATAAAAATATTTATGCCATATATAATTATGAAATCGGTCCAATTCTGCCCGAACTCCCATTGTGTCTGCTCCAGAGATTCCCCAAAGGCAGGGACCAGCTCTCCACATAAGCTAAGTGTAGCTGGAGGCTAAGATTCAGTAGGGCGTGTCACCCAACATTTACATTTTTCTTTTCTTTTTTGGGTCACACCCAGCGATGCTCAGGGGTTACTCTTGGCTTTGCACTCAGGAATTACTCCTGGCATTGTGTGGAGGACCATAAGGGATGCCAGGGATCGAACCTGGTCGGCTGCATGCAAGGCAAACGCCCTACCGGCTGGACTATCGCTCTGGCCCCTTTAGTTTTACTTTTTGGGAGGTGGTGCTGTTGGGTGTTCATGGCTTGGTACTCAAGGATGGTTCCAACTGGTTATCTGTGAATTAGAAGTACCAGGGACCGAATCCTGGTCTCCATCAGACAACACAGATAATCCAGCTCTCTAGACAGTCTTCCTGGCCCTTATTTTTTATTGTATTTTTGTTTTGCTTTATTTATTTGCATATTTTTTTGTTTGGGGGCCATGCCTGGTAGTATTCAGAGGCTACCTGGTTCAGAGATATGGGGTTGTTTCTGGTGCTTAGGAAACCATGCAGTGCTAGAAATCAGACATTTTTGGTTCTTACTGGTATTTATTTGAATACCTCAGAATTGATACACTATTCCTGTATATTTACTGATTTTTGTCTATGAATCATAATCATTATTTGGGGTGAAGACACCTAGTGGTGTTCAGGGCTTATTCCAACTCTGTGCTCAGGGATCGCTTCTGAGAGTGCTCAGGGGACCATCTAGTATTGGGGATGAAATTGGGGTTGGCTGTATGTAAAGCAAGTATCTTATATACCTGATCTACTTTTATTAATTTTTGGTTAATCACTTGATCACTTGATATCCTGTTATTCATCAATTTGCTCGAGCAGGCACTAGTAACATTTCCATTTGACCCTATCACGTGCCAGTGTAGCCCAATGGCATCTGGTTGCTTCAGGAATATGAAGAGCCTCAAACCATTCTTTCAGGGTCTTGACAAAGAAGTCTGACCATCTTGTAGGTGGGCCACCACGTGATCTTTTGACATCCCGTGGGATCCAGTCGGTAACGGCTCTAGTTCAGCGGTCATCTCCAAATCACATTACATGTCCAGCCCATCTGATTTTCGATGCCTTGGCAAACGAGACAGCATCTCTGACTTTGGAAAAGCGACGGAGCGACGGAGGTCGGAGCTCGGATTCCTTCTTTCACTTGAGTGATATTCCAAGCATAGCTCTTTCGATTCCTCTCTGGGAGACCCGAATATTATTCTCATCCTGCTTTTGTAGGGCCCAGGTCTCTGAGGTGTATGTTAATGCAGGGAGAATGGTAGAGTCAAAGAGATGTGCCCGGAGCTGGAGATTCTTTGTCTTTTTAGCTATTTCTTTGATGTTTTTGAACTTAGTCCATGCCGCTCTCTTCCTCCTGCGCAGCTCAGGTTTTAGGTCGTTCATCATGTTGACTTCTCGACCTAGGTACACATAACTGCTGCATTCAGAGATGTTTGTTCCATTGAGAGTGAATGGGGCCTCTGGAACTAGTTCATTTTTCATGAACATAGTTTTGCTGAGATTCAGCTGTAGACCTATCTTTCCACATTCTTGGTCGAAGTCAGCCAGCATTTGTGCTGCTTGGCTGATCTTTGGTGTTATAAGAACTATGTCATCAGCGAAGCGGAGGTGGTGTAGTTGCCGACCATCTATCTTCACTCCCATTCCTTCCCATTCTAATTGTCGCATGATGTTCTCGAGGGTGGCGCTGAAGAATTTTGGTGATATGGTATCACCCTGCCAAACCCCTCTTTTGACATCAATGATCACTTCTTTGTAGAGTGGTGAGATCCTGGTGGTGAATCCGAAATACAGCTCATGAGGGTTTGAACGCCAATAAATGTTTTGAACGCCAATACATGTTATGTTTTGATTAACAGCATTTTTTTTCTTTCATTTTTTTCTTTTTGCTTTTTGGGTCACACCCAGCAATGCTCAGGGGTTACTCCTGGCTCTACACTCAGGATTTACTCCTGGCAGCGCTCGGGGAACATATGGGATGCTGGAGAATCAAACCCAGGTCAACCGTGTGCAAGATAAACACCTTACCCGCTGTGCTATTTATCCGGCCCCGGTTAACAACATTTGTTTATTTTCCTTTTTTGTCACCAGTAACTTTGGAGGCTTATTTGGAAAGAAGCAAATAAGCCTCTGTCTCCATCTCAAGTAGCACAAGTCATTGTAATAAGATAGAAGCTGTCTTAATCTCTTTAGGGGCTTAGGGTGATTATTAGGTCTAGGCTCCCTATAGACAGGGAGAATCCAGAGTAGCAACCCTGTGTCCGTGGTGCCCTCTGAGGCCCAGCCTCTCTGATCACAAGGCTACTGCGACCAGCAACCTCAAAACCACGTTGCATTCCCTCCCCTTAGATGTGCGCTCTGAGCCTCATCCCCTCCGAGATCTGGCCTTCCTGTCTCCATTGCTACTCCGCCAATCTCATCCACTCAGCAGTGCTGGAGCTTGTCTGCTGCTTCCCTCCTCTCTGATGTTTGTGGACATCTCAGCCATCACCATGGACGTCTCTGAGTCTGCATGTCTGAGTGCTGTGTGCACCTGGTTGTAATAGTGGTGGTGTGGAAATATCCACACGGTTCAGTCCTCTGCAGTGAGCAGTTTCGTGGTGAAAGGAGGCTATAAAGTGAGGCACGTGTCTCTGTGGAGCCAGGTTAGTCCCTGGGGTGAAGCTAGAGGGTGCCTGTGGAGTTGAGGTGCAGGACACTCACCATCTCATTTGAGCTTATTTTTGGCTTTGTTTTGGGGCCACACCTGGTGATGCCCAAGGGTTATTCCTGGCTTTGCACTCAGGAATTACAGCTCAGGGGACCATGTAGGATTCTGGAGATCAAACCCATGTGTGCTGTGTTGCAAGGTAAATGCCCTACCCACTGTGCTATCACTTCAACCCAAAAGTTTTATTTTTTTGGGGGTCATAACCAGCAATGACAAGAGGGAAGTTCGGATGTGGAAAATGGAGGCCCTCATGGAGTGGGGGGGTTGTTTGGCTTTTTGCAAGGCTCTGCTGGGGTGGCAGGCCAGGGCTAGAACCCGCCATCCCTCCTGGGTGCCTCGTAGCGGCTGGGCACAGAAGAATCTCGTCAGAACTCCACCCAGCAGAAGAGCCTATTACAGCCCGGCTCAGCAGCGCTTTGCAGCTGCGCGGTTCATCAATAAATGCTGGATTTAGAGGTGACTACAAGAATATGCCACCTGCATGGCAGAGCCTGGCAAGCTACCCATGTTGTATTTGATATGCCAAATACCAGTAACAATTATAGACCTCATTCCCATGACCTGATGAAATGGTTTGAGGCTCTCTATGTTCCTGGAGCAAGCAGATGCCCTTGGGTTCTACTTGCATGAGACAGAACATATGGAGATGTTACTGGTGCCCGCTCGAGCCAATCGATGATGAACGGGCAGTGATACAGTGATACTATAAGCAATGCTGTAATGAAAATATTTGTTGTTTAACCTTGTACTTTTCTTTAATTCGTACTTTAGAACCAGAACAGCTAATCTAATGTTTTAAGTTCACCTTAAAAACAGGAAATGATTTCATAAGTAATTCAAGGACAGAATACTTTTCAGAATTTAGAAGAGCAAATGATAAAAATAGAAAACACTAACAATCATACTATGTATACCAGCTTAATTACCAGCTACGACAATTTAAGAAGAGCTGTTTAGTGGCCTAGAGAAACTATCTTCAAACAGGAAGATAGTTTCTCTAGTTTTCTCATCTAAGATGATTCTGTAAAGAAACTGTAGACCATCAAGTAAACTGTGGTTTTGGAATAATTTCAAATTATTTTATTGTTTTGCTTTAAACATGTAATTAAGTCCATGGAATCTATAGAAAGTGCAGCAGGATAACAAGTAAATGGATTTCATTTGTTTTGCTGTTACCTATTTAAGTAAAATGTTCAGCAGGTGTTAAGTTTATAAAGTAGCATGTTCCAGAGACACTTAATATAGGAGTTCCAACGAGGGCAAATAAAGGACTTAAGAAAGTCTCTAAAGCAGAGCAGGATGCTTGATTTGTTGGAGCCACAAGAAACTCCTGGGTGAAAATGCGCTGTAGGACAGAGACGGCTAATTCTCAACATTTATGTCAGTTCTGCTTGGTTTCTTTTCCTGGATTCTTCATTGTAAACTAGATTCTAAAATCTGGTTTGTCAGGGGCAAATCCCAGACCAATTACCTACAGATTAGTTCACTCCTCTTCTTCTTTCAAATTCTGTTTCTACTCACTATAACATTGATGGGAAATATCTCTATTCCTAATCATGCCTGCTCCATTGAGAGACTTACCAGGTAGCTGCCTGCCTAAAATAATAGCATTTATTATTTGTGTGTATCATGCACTGAAGTAAAAGTTTACTTTCCTTCATTTCATTCTCACACTAAGTCACGGTTGATATAATCTGCAAGTCCCAGAAGACTGACTCAAGCCTGCTTAAACAATAAGAATTTGTACTGACTCATAGAAAAAGAAAGTGCAACTATAGAATTGATTAAAGTTATGGTTTGCTCAGACCTCGGGCTCCTTTTCCCTGTAATTCTGTTCAACCTTATATGTCAACTTCGTTCTGACTCTGATTTCCCTAGTGGGATGGAACGGGAGCTGGTGGCAGTCTGGGATACTTTCTGATAATGATGTGAGATTTCCTGTATTTTTCTAGTAGAACAAAGAAAATACTCCCAGAAGTTTTACTGTGCCATTGTATTAGTAAGTCAGTGCTGCAATTTGTAAATACCTGGACTAGGTGGCTTAAAAATGTAGAAGCTGGGGCTGGAGATAGTAAAATGGGCAGGTCACTCCCCCATTGTGAACGGGTGGTGGGCATCAACCCCTAAGCTAGGCACACTCTTGCACTTTCACTTTCACTATCTATCTATCTATCTATCTATCTATCTATCTATCTATCTATCTATCTATCTATCTATCTATCTATCTATCTATCTATCTATCTATCTATCTATCTATCTATCTATCTATCTATCTATCTATCTATCTATCTATCTATCTATCTATCTATCTATCTATCTATCTATCTATCTATCTATCTACCTACCTACCTACCTACCTACCTACCTACCTACCTACCTACCTACCTACCTACCTACCTACCTACCTACCTATCTATCTATCTATCTATCTATCTATCTATCTATCTATCTATCTATCTATCTATCTATCTATCTACCTACCTACCTACCTACCTACCTACCTACCTACCTACCTACCTACCTACCTACCTACCTACCTACTATCTATCTATCTATCTATCTATCTATCTATCTATCTATCTATCTATCTATCTATCTATCTATCTATCTATCTATCTATCTATCTACCTACCTACCTACCTACCTATCTATCTATCTATCTATCTATCTCCATCCATCCATCCATCCATCTATCATCTGTCTATTTATTTATTTATTTATTTGCTTTTTTGGGTCACACTCAGCAATGCTCAGGGGTTACTCCTGGCTTTGCACTCATGAATTACTCCTGGCGATGCTCGGGGACCATATGGGATAACTGGGAATCGAACTCGGGTGAACCGTGTGCAAAGCAAATGCCCACCCCACTGTACTATAGCTCCGGCCCCTGTCCTTTTAATCTCTTTTTTTTGCTTTTTGGGTCACACCCGTGATGCTCAGGGGTTACTCCTGGCTCTGCACTCAGGAATTATTCCTGGCGGTGCTCGGGGACCCTATGGGATGCTGGGGATCGAACCCGGGCCGGCACAGGCCGGCCATGTGCAAGGCAAACGTCCTACCCACTGGGCTATCACTCCGGCCCTCCTTTTAATCTTTAAATAAAACTGTCTTGAGCATTGCCAAGTGTGAAGCACCCTCCCTCCCCCAAAAAATAAAACTATAGCTGCCTTCACTATTCTCCTGAGATTTGTTTCTGTGAGAGAAGGAGACATTCCCAGAAAGCGTGGGACAGATTTAGGACTGACTTCTCTCTCCTGCAATAAACAGTTCATCACTCCAACTTGGGTTCCACAACTTCCTGAGAAATCAGATGGCAGGGATGAGTTCCTGGGCAAGCAGTGGGACTAGGTGTGGCTTAACAACTGCTTCGTGGAGCTGGTGAGAAGTAAAGTCCATACTGTGCAGGGGCTCATCCCAGACTGTCGCCAGCCTTAAGCCTCCCAGGGTGAGTGAGCCGGTAGGGTGGAAGCAGGAGATTCCCTCTCGTGCCTGTCACCCTTGTCCTCACTTCATATAAGCCACAGGCAACACGAGGGTATGACTTATAAAGTAGAACACATATTTAATCTTCTTCCTGGGATGCACTGAGCAAGTTCTAAAATACTTGGAATTTTCCAAGCAATAAAAGCATTGTGGAGGCTGGAGAGATAGAATAGGGGTAAGGCACTTGCTTCGCATGTGGCCAACTTGGGTTCTATTCCTGCATCCTATAAGGTCCCCTGAACACCACCAGGAATGATCAGAGTATGCCCTGGGTGTGACCCCTCACCTCCAAAAAAAGGCATTGGTATCATCTTTGTTTAGTCTTTTATCCCTGATTCCTAATAATAGTTCTAGAGCCAAAAGGTAAAAGTGATGTCTTGTTATTCGTGACCTCTTGTAATGGTATCTGTGTTTATGTTATTATAAAGAATTTTAGAAAGTCTTTAAGGTAGAGAACTGGTTGTCAGGGAAACCAACCTTGGTTAGAGGATTTGAACTTTCAGTCTCCTCCTTTCCATCTCTAGAAAGGGGTGGGGTTAAGATGGAATCAGTTAAATGGCCAGAGTTTTAATTTTTTAATAAGAAAATTTAAATCATTTAATTAAATATAACAAATGCCTACACTTATTTACATGTTTCAACTATAGAGTCAAAAATATATTGTATTATGGGGCCGGAGTGATAGCCCAGCAGGTAGGATGTTTGCCTTGCATGCGGCCGGCCCATGCCAGCCCAGGTTTGATCACCAGCATCCCATATGGTTCCCCAACACTGCCAGGAGTAATTCCTGAGTGCAGAGCCAGGAGAAACCCCTGAGCATTGCCGGGTGTGACCCAAAAAGCAAAAAAATAAAATAAAATATATTGTATTAAATTTTATTTTATACTTGCATCACATTATGGTATAATTGTTTCACCTGTCACTAATAAAATTTCTAAAGCAAATCTGTGTTAATATTTTGGGCTGATGGGGAATGGGAATGAGGAATGATAATGTCAGACTAGAACTCATCATTGAATATACACATAGAGACTTACATCATAAACTGTAAATATCTGTAGGGCAAGCCACAGTGTGTAAGAGAAGAGAGAGAAATACAGAGAGAGAGAGAGAGAGAGAGAGAGAGAGAGAGAGAGAGAGAGAGAGAGAGAGAGGTGCGTGCAATAGAGGCAGGCTGGGGGTGGGTGGGAGAGAGTGTGAGGACATTGGTTGTGGGAATGTGCGGGAAGCGCTTGTGCGCCCGCACAAAATCCGGGCATAGGGTCACAGATCTATCTCCTTCTGTCCCAGGGGTAGCCGGCAGACCGGAGAAAAGACGCACGAATTCAGAGAAGATACAAAATGCTTTACTTAACACAGGTTCTGGCATAAAAATCAGCAACAGGAAAACCCCAAACTTAGGGTTCCCAGCTGGACCCCGGCCATGTGTAGGCCAAGATAACTGCCACCACCTCTTAAAGCCCTGCAGAGAGGAGACAGTAATGAGGCAAGAAGGGGAGCGCCAGCAGAAAGGGGGAAAAAGAGTCCCAGAAAGGAAGCAGGCTAGTTTTATACCCCTGTAACACAGGCTTCCCACTCCAAGGGAAAGCAGTCAGGGTCAATTCCCCTCAGGTAATTTCTCCCAGGACCTGACCTAGGCCCTTTGAGATGTTAATGCTGCCAAACCAAGATCTGCCTTGGAAGTGCCCTGCAGGGTAGAGTGGAGGAGGGGTTTCTGAGATGAACTGTATCTTAGAATACAAAGGCAAGCATTGGTAGCAAAGAATATTATATTGCCTGTTATATATTTCTCCAAGCCTTCACAAGAGTCTCATCTTCATAGTTGCTCTATATATTAACTTTGAGTTATAAAGAACCATGATCATTTGCTTGGAGCCAAACAGCATTTCTCTCTGGTCTAATTACTTAGAGATCCAATGTGGCCAGACAAATATACCGTTAAGATCTAGCTAGTTACACGATGATTGTGGCAGCATGAGAGTATATTTATACCAGCCATTATAGAATACATTGTCAGATGAACTGCCACATTCAAACTGTCTTCCTATTTACAAAGTGACCTGCAGGAGGCAACTCCAGGCCAGATGCAGAGGCTCTGGGCAGCAGTGTATTGCTACAGGAATGGGCACTGGTGGAGGGTTGGGTGCTGGAACACTGTATGACAAAGACCCAATTATGAACATCTTTGTCATTGTATATTTCATGGTTGTATAATAAAAAGTTAAAAAACATATATAATACATACAAACGTATATATACATGTATATGTATATACACATATACTCCATATATACATACGGAGTTTTCCATATGCTACCTGCGGCAGAGCCTGGCAAGCTACCCGTGTTGTATTTGATATGCCAAATGCCAGTAACAATTATAGACCTCATTCGGAATGGATTGAGGCTCTTTATGTTCCTGGAGCAAGCAGATGCCCTTGGGCTCTACTAGCATGAGACAGGACATATGGAGATGTTACTGGGGCCCACTCGAGCAAATCGATGATGAACAGGAAGACAGTAATACAGTGATACATATATACATGTATATGTATATATGTATATACCTATATATGTAGATATATATTTATATATGTGTATATATACGTATATATGCATATACATATATACACATATATGCATATATACATATATAACATATATGTATGTATATATACATATACATGTATATATCGTATATATGTATTATGTATGTTTTTTAACTTTTATTATACAACCATGAGATATACAATTACAAAGTTGTTCATAATTGGGTCTCTGTATATATGTATATATGTATATGCACACATGTATATATACATACATGTATATATGTATATATACAAATATATGTATATATGTGTATATACATATATATCTATGTGTATATATACATATATACGTATCATATGTATATGCATATATGTATATATACATATATGTATATGCATATATATACACATGTATATATACACATAGATATGCATATGTATGTATATAATACATATACTTTGTAATTGTACATTTGTACAAATACAAATACTTTGTAATTGTATATCTCATGGTTGTATAATAAAAGTTAAAACACATATATAATACATATATATATATATACATGTATAATACATATATATATATATACCTATATATGGGCTTTACATGGAACAGATAAGGCCTACTACATTGTTGCAGGACTCCTAAGGGCCGCTGCATCTGCTCTGGATTGCCTCCCGAAATCACTCCGTAGATAAGGGGGTAGTCTAAATGAGGCAGTTTATCAGACCACGTATGCTGTACTAGCTGGTATAAATATTCTCCCATGCTATCACAATCATCGTGGGACTAGCTAGATCTTACCAGCATATTAGCCTGGCCACATATGACACCTAAGTAATTAGACCAGAGAGAAATGCTGTTTGCTTCCAAACAAACAAGCATGGCTCCCTGATAAAATATAAAACTACAATGAAGTAGAGGAGACTTGTGAAGGCTTGGAGAAATATTTAACTGGCATTGGTGTTGATCTTTGGTACAGTGACATGCCATCTCAGAGACCCCCTTCTCTACATTTCAAAGGCATTCCCTGCTCAAAACATTAGCACAGTAAAGGCCCTAGGTGAGATGCAGGGAGGGATTACCTAAGGGCATTGGACCCTCCCTGCTTTCCATAACAATGGGAGGAAGGTCTGAGTTGTGGGGGGGTATAAACTAGCCGGTTCCCCGCTCTCCCTCTCTTCTTCCCTGTGGGATCTCGCCTTGTGAGCATTTATTCCCCTTGGAAGTTTTTACACGTGGTGGTCGCCATCTTGACCTACACGTGGCTGGGGGTTCTAGCCTGGAATCCTAAGCATCGGGTTTTTTCCTTTTTGCTGATTTGTATGCCTGAACCTGTGATAAGTAAAGCCTTTTAAAACTGCATCGGATTCCTGAGTGTTCATCGATCCCTTGCCGGCCGGAGGTAGAAGGGAACTCGCTTCCCGGCACTGTCGGGGACCCGGCAGAGCGCCCGACACTACATAAGTAAAATTTTCCCCTAACTATATATATAAATACTGCGATTTACAAAGTTGTTCATACTGATTTCTTATAAGGCAAAAGCCCTACCCACTGTGCTACTACTCTGGCCCCAAAATTTTATTTATTTTTACTTTTTGGGTCACACCCAGCAATGTTTGGGGTTACTCCTGGCTCTGCAGTTAGGAATTACACCTGGCAGTGCTCAGTTCATCTGACCATATGGGATGCCAGGGATAGAACTCAGGTTGGCCGTGAGCAAGGCAAACACCCTACCTGCTGTGCTAAAGCTCCAGCCTCTCTTACAGATATTCAATATTTCAGCACCAATCCCACCACCATTACACTTTGCCTCCACCATTGTCTCCAGTTTTCCCAACCACCCCTTAAGTCTGCTCCCATAGCAGAAATGTCCAGTGTTTTAATTAATCATGTCAGTATGATGAAAGTTCTCTAAAATGTACCATGGTTGGGACTCTGAGAATTTTGGTTTTGATACACAATGTTTGGTAAGCAATGGAGATTGGGAGAGAATGGAGCCCCAGAGGGGCCACCGGGTTACAAACTCATTTTCACATATCTTGCCCTGTGCAACTCTTCCTTGTGTCTGTTCCTGGGTTATATTCTTTTTATATCAACTGGAATCTGGTGCGTTGTTTTCTTGTGTATTTTTGAGCCATTTGAACAAATCAATCAAACCCAAAGAGGCAGCAATGACTTGAATTTTCTGATTTATAGCTGAACAGTTCAGACAACCTCGACTTGATGCCATACAGAGTCTAGTGGGATGGAAGTAGTATGGGTCTTCTGCTGAAATTGTTCTCTAGGTCCAAGATGGAGCCACTCCTGCCTGCCATTTCAGCACACTGAAATTTGGATACCTCTTCTCTCTGCATGTGCTATGCACACAATTCACTCAGCCAGTCAGCCCCCAACTGCCAAGAATTCTTTGTATTAAGTAAGGTGATAGTGATGTGGGTAAATTGTGGGGAAAAGGACCCCAAAGTGAAGGATAGAATTGGACTTTGGTGAAATTAATGTTATATATAACCTGTCCCTCAAGGTGTTGCAGGTGTGGCTGCAGTGCCCGACTGCATAGACAGGTGGCAGACAGGAGACAGAGCTTATCTACACCCAGTCTCTGTCCTGTGAGCCCTGGATGGTTGATGGTCTGACATAGAAAAAGACTAGGGGCCAGAGTGATAGTACAGTGGGTAGGGCATTTGCCTTTCACACGGCCGACCTGAGTTCAATTCCCGGCATCCCATATGGTCACCCGAGCACCACCAGGGAGTAATTACTGAGCATTGCTGGGTGTGATCCAAAAAGAAAAAAAAAATGACTGGGCGCCCCTCGGATGAATCCATAGCCATGGCAGAGCTACCCGTGGCATGCTACCTGCGGTATATTCGAAATGCCAAAAACAGTAACAATAATGGACCTCATTCCCAAAGAATGGAGCTGTTACTGGCACCTGCTTGAGCAAATCAATGAACAACGGGAAGACAAGTGACATAGATGTTGATTCATAAATATGCAAACCTGGGGCTGGAGCGATAGCCCAGCGGGTAGGAGCTTTTGCCCTGCACGCGGCCGATCCGGTGCCGGCCGGGTTCGATCCCTGGCATCCCATATGGTTCCCCAAGCACCGCCAGGAGTAATTCCTGAGTGCAGAGCCAGGAGAAACCCCTTAGCATTGCGGGGTGTGACCCAAAAAGCAATATATATATATATATATATATATATATATATATATATATATATATATATATATGCAAACCTAAAACTTGCATAATGTTATACTGCAGTTCTAAATAACAAATCATAAAATTAATAAAGTCAGATATACATCCCAGTCAAACAACTAAAGTCAAATGCTGTTTCCCGGATTGACCTGCAACTCCAATCAGGAATTCTTTGACCTTCAAGATCCTCACGCTCTATTCTAAATTGTTTCTTTTAATTGGGGGGCAGGTGGGTTTTGGGGGTCATACTTAGTCATGCTCAGGCTCTATACTCAGGGATCACTCCTGACAGGGCTCAGGGAACCGTACAGGATGCAGAGGCTACAACTCTCTGTGAGGTCAATCACATGCAAGGAAAGCACATTACCCACTGTATTTTCACTCCAACCCCAAGCTGCTTCTTCTGATGCTCTGTAAACCTCACAATTGACCAACTGCCCCTGGGAAACTCCTTCACTGCTTGTGAGCACTGTACTACCCCAAACCATGGATTGCTTTCCCTCGGTAAAGGCCCTCAAACTTGCTATCAAATTGTTTTATTTTTGTATTTTTACAACTTGAGTATTTCGATCCTGCCGGGAGGGATGGTGGAATCTAACCCTGGCCCACCATCCCAGCAGAGCCTCGGAACAAGCCAGACGACCCCCCCCCCTCCATGAGGGCCTCCATTTTCCACATCCGGACTTCTCTCTCGTCAGACTTCCACCCAGCAGACCAGCCTTTCAGCGCCCAGCTCGCCGGCCGCTTGTGGCGCGCGGTTCATCAATAAATGCTGGACTTAGAGATGCCTACAAGAGTATGCTACCTGCACAGCAGAGCCTGGCAAGCTACCCGTGTTGTATTTGATATATATGCCAAATACCAGTAACAATTATAGACTTCATTCCGGAATGGATTGAGGCTCTTTATGTTCCTGGAGCAAGAAGGTGCCTTGGGCTCTACTAGCATGAGACAGGACATATGGAGATGTTACTGGAGCCCGCTCGAGCAAATCAATGATGAGCGGGAAGACAGTGATACAGTGATGCCCAGGCAGATGGTATCAGAATTGAACTGTGGTATAACTGATGTCTAAAATTTACTTGGTGTGCGGAAAATCTACACTTTTGGTGTCAGAAGTGAGGTAATAATAGAATAAACACTGACAGTAGAAAAAAAAACACATAGAGGACTGACAGTGCTTTTTTTTTTCTTTACAAATATACATGGGTTCACGGCCTCACTCCTGATTCTTGGTTGAATAAGTGAGAATGAGTTGATTAAACCTGTTGAAACTCAGTTTCCTCCTTTGTAAGCTATAAATATTAATGCCTAATTTATAGGGGCTGTTCTCAAATTCAGAAATGATCTGTAAAAATGCCTGACCAATATTAAACCCTTAATAAATGGGAAGTCTTGCTTCTTTCATAAAACATCTAAGGTAAGTTTCATTTTCACAAATCAAAGTGGTTACTTTTTTTTCACTGAGTGAACATAAAAATCACAGCTAATAGAATGGGTTTGACTATTACTCATATTTGATTAATCTGATAATCCTGCTGCTGCTTCTTTTTAAAATTTTTTTATTATTTATTTACTTATTTTTTCTTTTTTGGTCATACCCAGCAAGGCTCAAGGATTTGAACTCAGGAATTACTCCTGGCAGTGCTCAGGGAACCATATGGGATGTTGGGATCAAACCCAGGTCAGCTGCATGCAGGGCAAAAACCCTTCTCGCTGTACTAGCCCTTTGCCCCTTCTGCTGCTGTTTTAGATGGATATTTAAACAACTTATAATCATGTAATTTTCTTCCTTCCTTCCTTCCTTCCTTCCTTCCTTCCTTCCTTCCTTCCTTCCTTCCTTCCTTCCTTCCTTCCTTCCTTCCTTCCTTCCTTCCTTCCTTCCTTCCTTCCTTCCTTCCTTCCTTCCTTCCTTCCTTCCTTCCTTCCTTCCTTCCTTCCTTCCTTCCTTCCTTCCTTCCTTCCTTCCTTCCTTCCTTCCTTCCTTCCTTCCTTCCTTCCTTCCTTCCTTCCTTCCTTCCTTCCTTCCTTCCTTCCTTCCTTCCTTCCTTCCTTCTTTCTTTCTTTCCGTCATACCGGCAATGCTCAGAGGTTACTCTTGTCTCTGCACTCAGGAATTACACCTGACCATGCTTGGGGTACCATATGGGACACCGGGGATCGAACCGGGCCGGCATGAGCCGGTCGCGTGCAAAGCAAAAGCCCTACCCGCTGGGCTATCACTCCGGCCCCAATCATGTAATATTCTAGTTAGATTATAAACAAGTTATAATCTCAGTTTTTCCGTTACCGTGTGTATATGTGTGTTGTGTGTGTGTGTGTGTTTGTGGTTCCACCCTGGGGGACTCAGGGTTAGGTCCTGGCTCTGTGCTCAGAAGAGATGACAGGTGTGAAATGACAAATGACCAAAAGGTGGTGCGTGGGGGCAGGGTGTGTATGCCAGGCTGAGGATCAAACCAGGACGGACAGCATACAAGGTAGAATACCTTGTCTCTTGTACTATTACTCTGCCCCCACGCATTAATCGATTTTTTTTTTTTTTTGGTGCTGGGAACTGAACCTATGGCTTCATACAAAACAAAATCATGTGCTCTACTATGGAACAATATCCCTGACCCCTTGTCCATATATTTGGAGAGAATAGTCAGCTTAAGATTTTCTTACACAGTTATGACCGATGTTGCTATTCTCCCAAAATTCCAAACAAGATCAGACCACCGTCTCCTTCATGGAAAATTCTGCTTCATGCAACAGAGAGAAAAGTTTGCAAAGTTTAAGAAGAGAGACTCCCAGAATAACCACCAACTGGGAACTCTTTGGCACCTTGGGGGCAACATGGGAAGATGCCATCATTGGCGACATCGATGAAGAACACAATCAACTGGTTCAGCCATGATTGTGCAAATATTGCTGAGAGAGAGAAAGACACAAAAGGGCGCCTGACTTCAAAAACTCTCAAGCTCATTCGCCAAAGTGGCAAGGCGCGAGCCTCGGGCAACCAAATGCTAACATCCAAGCTTGCAAAGCAGTGCAGAGAAGCGATAAAGGAAGACCTCAAAGAGAGAAGAGCAGAAATGCTGGATGATGCAGCAGAAGCTGTGAAAGCATTTGCAACACCTGCCTGTCCTTCGCCAACTATAAGACCAAGTTGACTGCCTTCCAATGTCCTGATGGATCTATCACATCTTCCAGAAAGGCAATGGAGAAGATTATCCATGATTTCTACTCAGATCTCTTTGATAGCCACGCCCACCTGCCCACATACCAAATTCCACAGGATGGATATGTCATTCCCAACATTCTCCCTTCTGAAATCTGACATGCCATTTCATCAGTAAAGAAGCAAACAGTACCTGGCCCAGACAAACTCAGACCAGAACACCTGAACAATCTGCCGCCAATACTCATCGTTGCAGGACTCCTCTAAGAGCTGCTGCATCTGCCCTGTATTGCCTCCTGCAGGTCACTTCGTAGATAAGGAGGTAGTTTAAATGTGGCACTTTATCTGACCATGTATTCTGTACTGGCTGGTATAAATATTCTCTCATGCTACCACAATCATTGTGGGACTAGCTAGATCTTACGAGCATATTTGCCTGGCCACGTTGGATCTCTAAGTAATTAGACCAGAGAGAAATGTTGTTTGCCTCCAAGCAAGCAAGCATGGTTCCCTGATAACTCAAAGGCAACTAAAATACAAAACTACCGTGAAGAAGGCGAGACTTGTGAAGGCTTGGAGAAATCTTTAACTGGCATTAGTATTAGTCTTTGGTACAGAGACATGCCATCTCAGAAACCCCCCTTCTCTACCATATAAAGGCATTTCCAGGCAGATCTTGGCTCAAAAAATTAGCATGTAATAGAGCCTCAGTGAGGTGCTGGGAGAAATTACCTAAGGGCATTTGACCTTTCCTGCTTCCCATAATAGTGGGATGTCTGAGTTGCAGGGGTATAAGACCAGCCTGTTTCCTCTCTCTCTCTCTCTCTCTCTCTCTCTCTCTCTCTCTCTCTCTCTCTCTTTCTCTCGCTTTCTCTCTCTCTCTTCTTTTTGGGCTCTCTCTTTGTGAGCTCGCACCCTTCTTGGGAGTCTTGTCTTTTTCTCCTTTTTACAGGGCCTTAATGTGTGGTGGCCGCCATCTTAGCCTACACGTGTCTGGGGTTCTAGCTAGGAATCCTAAGCACAGGGTTTTTCCTATTGCTGACTTGTATGCCTGAACCTGTGATAAGTAAAGCCTTTTTAAAACTGCATCGGATTCCTGAGTCTTCATCCATTCCCCTCCGGCCCGGAGGTAGAGGGAACTTCGCTTCCAGGCACTGTTGGGGACCCCTGCAGCGTTCCCCGACATCTGGCGTTCCTGGGTGGGCGCCCTGCATCTGGAGGTCCCACCGAGATGTTAATGAACTTTTCCTGAAGTCGAAAGCAGCATTAAACCGTGAGTTAAAATGGGTTACCTCTCGGAGGGTTTTTGTTTTTTTTTTTTGTTCTGGCTTCACCTGTTTCTTCAGGTGCTAGTAAAAGTGGTGACTTTTGTAACTCCTGCTTTTCTTTCAGAGAGTCATGAAATTAAATCTAGCAAACAAATTTTAAAGCTTGATGATAACCTAAAGGAAGAAAAGAAACCTCCAGAGGAGGCCGACTCTCAAACTGAAAATCTGCCTGGAGTTAATACCTCCGAAGGCGGAGATGCCCCTCTGATGGAGACTAAATCTCAAGTTAAGGGCTTCCCCAAAATTCTTACAAACTCTGATGAGGAGGAAGGGGAGGAATGGATTAATTCCCGGACACTCATCAATACGCTGGCTTGGCTCCTCTTCACCTGCTTCCTGTCTGAATGCAAGGTGCCCTCCCAATGGAAAACCAGCAGAACAGTTCTACTGTTAAAGAAGGGAAACATCCATGACATTGGCAATTATTGCCCCATCTGCCTGTTGTTCATCATCCTCTACAAGTTGTTCACTTGAGTCATCCTGAATAGAATTGGCAGAACATTAGATGAAGGACAACCATGCATGCAAGCTGGCTTCCTAAAAGGATTTGCTGTCGACCATATCCACACGGTAACCAAGCTCATTGAGTTTTGTAGGGAGTTCAAGATGCTGCTCTGTCTCATGTTCATTGGTTTAAAGAAAGCCTTTGATTCTGTGGAGACTGAAGCAGTCATTGAAGCCCTAACCAAACAGGGTGTTCAAACCCAATACATCAAGATCCTTTGTGAGCTGTATTACGATTCGCCACCAGGATCTCACCATTCTACAAGGAAGTGATAATTGATGTCAAAAGAGGGCTTGCGGGGCTGCAGCGATAGTCCAGCAGGAAGGGCATTTGCCTTGAAGGTGGCTGGCTGGTGTCAGCCCAGGTTCAATCCCCGGCATCCCATATGGTCCCCGAGCACTGCCAGTTGTAATTCCTGAGTGCAGAGCCAGGAGAAACTCATGAGCAATGCCAGGTGTGACCCAAAAAAGCAAAAAAAAAAAAAAAGAGGGGTTCAGCAGGGTGATACAATTTCTCCGAAACTCTTCATAGCCACCCTCAAGAACATCATACAACAATTAGAATGGGAAGGAATGGGAGTGAGGATAGATGGTCCGCAACTACACCACCTCCGCTTCACTGATGACATCATTCTAATTAAATCAAACAATAGCCAAGCAGTACAAATGCTGGCTGACTTAGACCGAAAATGTGGAAATATAGGTCTACAGCTGAATCTCAACAAACAATGTTCATGAGAAATGAACTAGTTCCAAAAGGCCCCATTCACTCTCAATGGAACAAACATCTCTGAATGCAGCAGTAATGTGTACCTAGGTCGAGAAGTCAACATAATGAACGACCTAAAACCTGAGCTGTGCAGGAGGAAGAGAGCGGCATGGAATGCCTTCAAGAGCATCGAAGAAATAGCTAAAGCGACAAAGAACCTCCAGCTCTGGCACATCTCTTCGACTCCACTGTTCTCCCTGCATTAACATACACATCAGAGACCGGGCCTACAAAAGCAGGATGAGAAGGCTATTCGGGTCTCCCAGAGAGGAATAGAAAGAGCTATGCTTGGAATATCACGCCTCACTCAAGTGAAAGAAGGAATCTGAGCTCCGACCTCCATCGCTGTTCCAGAGTCAGGGATGCTGTCTCATTTGCCAAGGCATTGAAAATCAGATGGGCTGGACATGTAATGTGATTTGGAGATGACTGCTGAACTAGAGCCATTACCTACTGGATCCCATGGAACATCAAAAGATCAGATGGCCGCCCACTTACAAGATGGTCAGACTTCTTTGTCAAGACCCTGAATGAAGCGGTTTGAGGCTCTTCGTATTCCTGAAGCAACCAGATGCCATTGGGCTACACTGGCATGTGATAGGGTCAAATGGAAATGTTAGTGGCACCCACTTAAGCAAATCGATGAATAACAGGATGTCAAGTGATCAAGTGATCAAGTAAATAGCAGTACTCAACTAGGTTGAAAAAAATACAACATAGTGAGACTATATCCTCTTTGCATTCAAGGCTAGCTGGGGTCATTATGAATAAGGATATGGCCCTCAGGCTATTCTAACATGGGACCCTGGGTGAAGGGGGAGGAGGAGGAAAGTACTGATTTTGGGACTCCTTTATCTCAGGGCAACCTGCTCAGGTTCCTGAGGTGATTTGGGCCACAGTTCCCACTTTTATCCTTTCTTATTCTTATTTGTACAGTTGTCTTCTGCCTTAATTTCTGTTGTTAAAGTTGTTTTTCTATTAGCCTTAGCATTCTATGCCAAGAAGACATCTTTAATCAGTCTAAGCAGAATGGTGTTGAGGTTGAAGGAGGAGGCTTATTAGACCAAGATAACAGGCATCAAATAGTCCTGCCTTGACAGTGTGGAGTCATTTTCTCTCTCTCTCTCTCTCTCTCTCTCTCTCTCTCTCTCTCTCTCTCTCCTTGTGGTTTTTTGGGTCATACCTGGTGATGTTCAGGGTCACTACTGGCTCTACAGTCACGAACTACTCCTGGTGGTGCTCAGGGGACCATATGGGTGCAGGGGATGGTATCTGGGTTGGCTGCATGTAAGGCATATGCCCTACCCACTGTACTCTGGCTCCTACTTCATATTTTCTTGTTCTTTCCTCCAGCACTTGTCCCTGACACCTGGGCTAGTTGATATATGGAGGTCACCACCAAACCTCACAGACATGGGGAAGAGCTGCTACTGGCTCACCCTGTGCCCTGCCACTCACTAGGCAACCGGGAGGGGATGGCGTGTTCCAGCCCTGGCCTGCCACCAGAGCCTCACAACAAGCCAGATGACCCCCCCTCCCATGAGGGCCTCCATTTTCCACATCCGGACTTCCCCCTTCGTCAGAACTCCACCCAGCAGACCAGCCTATCACAACCCGGCTCATTGAGATCCACCCTGCAGCAGTCTTTTTTTTAAATCCGGCCCAGGTATGCTGATCCAGAGACTCACAGACATGGGGCAGAGCTGCTACTGGCTCTCATTGTGCCCAGTCGCTCACGAGGTGCCGGGAGGGATGGCGGGTTCTAGCCCTTGCCCACCACCCCAGCAGAGCCTTGCAACAAGCCAGACGACCCCCCCACTCCATGAGGGTCTCCATTTTCCACATCCAGACTTCCCTCTCGTCAGAACTCCACCCAGCAGACCAGCCTATCACAGCCCACCTCGCACGACCGATTTCTGCCACGTGGTTCATCAATAAATACTGGATTTAGAGATGACTACAAGAATATGCTACCCGCACGGCAGAGCCTTGCAAGCTACCTGTGTCATATTTGATATGCCAAATACCAGTAACAATTATAGAACTCATTCCCATGACCTGATGGAATGGTTTGAGGCTCTTTATGTTCCTCGAGCAAGCAGGTGCCCTTGGGCTCTACTTGCATGAGACAGGACATATGGAGATGTTACTGGTACCCGCTCAGCAAATCTATGATGAATGGGAAGACAGTGATACAGTGATACCACCAAACCACAAGTCTTACACACATGGATTTCTTGTGTGAGACACAATCATTTGCCCTCTTGACTGGATTTCTGTTTTCATCTGAATCAGACTCTCATCTCATATTTCACTCTAGAAGAAAGCCCTGCTTCCCGAGTTGAGACATGTGCTCCTGTGAATTCAATGACTTAATGAAATAACTATCAGTTCTCAAAGAGGAGTACAGAGATACAGGGCATTCTACACTCCCTGGACTTAACCCTTTCCATTTATGCTGTGATCTACAGCACATCCAGCCCTCACAAAGTAGGTCATTGTGTCAATGCTTTGTAGAGTTCAAGCAGACCACAGTTAGCTGGAAATGATTCCCAAATGAATTCTCAAATGATTCAGAGTTTCTGGTCTTTTCTCATCAAGCCCCTAGACTTAGGCTTCTTTGACACCTAGTTTTAGGCAGAACTTGATACAAAGTACTTCCCAGAATATCTCTGTTATTAGACTTTCTCCTTCAGTTAAAAGAAGTCCACATTAAAAAAAAATCACAGTGACTTAAAAACAAAGAATGTCAATTATAGCACATAGAATGTGCCTTTTATGTGCCATAGAATGTGCTTATCTGATTACTGACGGTTTTAAAGGCAGTTTTTGAAGTGTAAGCTAACTAGACATCATTCCTCTAAGACCTATCAGTATAATTTCATCTCCCGTAGGGTATTCTGGTAAGTACAGCAGGAGATGAGAAAAATTAAATTAAAATTTTATTTCTTGAAGTAAATTAAATGCCATTTCCTGGTCTAGACCACTCTTTAGTGACCACTCCATTTCTGGAAATCCAGGTAAATTCAATTCAATCAACATTTATTAAGGACAGTTATAAATTATAGTATTATACTTGCAGTGGTGACATCAGGAATAAGGTAGGGCTTGGGAATGTGAGACAGAAGGTCAGCACATGCTCTGCATGTCTGAAGTCCTGGGTCTGACTCCTGGTGCCAGGAAAGAGGAAAAAAGGAGAAGGAGAAGGGGTGAGGAGGAGAGGGAGGGGGACCAAGAGAAAGGAAAAAACAACATAACACATTCCACAGAACATGTTACCTGCTCCCAATTAATCAAAATTTCATTTTGCTCTGATCTCACTAAAAATTACATAAGCATACACATTCCGGTTTTGTTTGGGGCCACACTTGCCAGTACTCAAATATTATTTCTGGCTTTCACTCAGGAATTACTCCTAGCGGTGCTCAAGGGGCCATATAGGATGCTGGGGTTTGAACTGGATGACTGCACAAGGTAAATGCCTTATCTGCTGTACTATAGCTCTAGCCCCTGCATACATATTAGAAAAGCAAAAGAATCTCACTAAAGGGGCTGCGAAGATCACTCAATGGACTGCAGGTTCAGTCCCCCCCAACCACAGGAAGTTCCCTCCCTAGCACTAAGGCAGGAACAGCCACTGAGCACTGTTGGGTGTGGTTCCTCCAAAGTAGGGGGAGGCAAGTAAAATAAATCTAAAAAGAAAATTCAGAAAAACAAAAAAGTAAGGAAGGAAGGAAGGAAAAAAGAAAACCTTCTTTGGGGGTCCGAGAGAGGGGAGAGCCCCATGCCTTGCATGGGCTGGTTTTGGTTCAGTCTCCAGCAGCACGTGATTGCCCCCCAGCATGGCCGGTTGCACCCTGGAGACCCTCAAGAGTCATTTGGTCTGATTCTGGAGATCCCCCAGTTCTTCCAGACAGGGAATTTTTGTTCTGGAATTTTCCGGAACAGCAGACCACTATCAACAAAATATCCTCAGACTCACGGATTGAACCTGCTCCCTTACCTAAAGATCTGTAGGGCTTTTTTTCTGCTTTCTTTTCAGGGGGCTCCCTCCACTTTTCAGTGACCCCTCTTTCAGTTCCTCCCTTTGCTTTCTGCCCCTGACTTTTCTGGACATGGCCGATAAGGGAGGGAAACCAGCATCATCTTGAGAAAATATATTTGGAGATTCTTCCTGTATGGAAATGACAAGTCACATACTGAGGAAGTGTTAAGAGTGAATACATCCTTTTGGGCAAGGATGATTCTTGTGAATGAGCCCAGAAGCCCAATGAAAGAAGCGGAAGGTCCGATAGTCACCACAGAACAGATATTTAACTTCGAGTCTTGTCATTTTCAGGAAATATCGTCGCTGGCAGAGGTTCACAAAACCAAACACTAGAAGTCTAGTTTGACAAGTTCTATGACATTTCGTAAAAAGCCCTTATTTATTTATCCATATGGCTAAATAATTTTTGAAAAAGTTATGTCTATGAAAACTTACAGTGATACAAACGCATGCAAAGTGCAAACCAGTATCTCTCATAGTGACCCCTCCCCAGAGACAGCAGTGTGACCAATTTATACTCCAGAGATATCTCTCCATAAAGCAAGTATACAAATGTAGTCATTATCCGCCTTTTGTACACAAATCAGAGTGTACAATATACAATATACTGTATAATATACTGTACATCTTGCATTATTTGACATTAGATCCTACAGATCACTATCAACTGATACTATCAGTGTAGATAAAATATTTACAGTGTTAGATTATGATGTAACCTTGGTTCCCCTTTCTATTGGGTCAAAGCCATTTACCAAAGACTCTGAGATCTTTGACTACTAAGTCCACTTGGTTTTTAGGCTTTTTCTTATTTATGGTTCCTTCAAGGTATGTGTCACTACAACCCTAATGAAATAGTAAATTACTGAGGCTCCACTCTCCATTACTTGAATCCATTTTAGGTAGATCTTAAGTTCCATCAATAATATTGCAGCACTCACAGGTACAAAAAGATGAAAGGAATACTGAGGAGAAGAAATTGCTAAATCATGTGCTACTGTTTATTAAAGCAATATATTTTTTGCTCAAAAATTTCATTTTATTTATTTATTTATTTATTTATTTTTTCATTAAATATTTTATTGTACCACCGTGAGATATACAATTACAACGTTGTTCATGTTTAAAGGTTTTGGTCACATAGTGTTCCAGCACCCCACCCTCCACCAGTGCCCATTTCCCACCACCAATGTCCCCAATTCCCTCCCCTCCCCTAGCCTGCCTAAATGGCAGATTCTTTATCTCTTTTTTCTCTCCCTCTCTCTCTTTTCCTTCTCTTACACATTGTGGGTTGCACTACATACACTTAGAAGCCATCATGTACATTTTTTTTGCCTGTATTTAATGCTCAGTTCTAGGTTGGTATTTTTAACCCTTTCGACATTTATTCACACATGTTCCCTTCTATGTCTTACTTAACCTCTGACTCCCCACACATTTGTGGTAATTTCCACTTTTCGCAAGACCTCCTGATCCACTTTTCGCCTAACACTGGATTTTGGTGTCATAATATATATATGTATGTATGTATATATATTTATTTATTTCATGCAATATGTCTCTCTCTTTCCTTCTGAGTAATTTCACTCAACATGATTTTTTCCATGTCCATCCATTTATAGGCAAATTTCATAACTTCATTTTTCCTGACAGCTGCATAGTATTCCATTGTGTAGATGTACCACAGTTTCTTTATCCAGTCATCAGTTCTCGGGCATACTGGTTGTTTCCAGGTTCTGGCTATTGTGAATAGTGCTGCTATGAAAATAAAAGTCGGATTGTGTTTCCACTGTGTGTTTTTGGCTTCCCAGGGTATATTCCCAGGAGCAGTATGACTGGGTTAAAAGGGAGCTCAATTTCTAGTCTTTGGAGGAATGTCCATATTGTTTTCCAGAAAGGTTGTACAAGATCGACATTCCCACCAACAATGTATGAGAGTTCCCTTTTTCCCGCATCCTCGCCAGCATTTGTTGACTAAAGCAATATTTTTCAACTTTGGGCTGTGACCCATGGTTAGGTTGTGAAATCAGTATACGGTGTTTAAAAACTCAGAGTATGTTAGGGAAAGGAACAATTGAATAGAGAGTAAGTGTCCGATGTAGAGAATAAGTACATAGGATTTGGGGGCGGAGCGATAGCCCAGTGGGTAGGGCATTTACCTTGCACATGGCTGGCTCTGTGCCGGCCCGGGGTTTGATCCCTGGCATCCCATATGGTCCCCCGAGCACCGCCAGGAGTAATTCCTGAGTACAGAGCCAGGAGTACCCCTGAGTGTCACCGGGTGTGACCCAAAAAGCAAAAAAAGTACATAGAATTTTATTAAGCACTGTTTACAAATATGTGTGTACTGGCTTATTACATGAGATATAACAATGATGTTACAGTTTAAAGAAAGAAAACCACTGTCCCCAAGTATACTCCTTGGGAAAATAAGTCATTTACATCTTAATAAAAGTAATCGGCTGGGCTAGAGGTATAGTGCAGGTAGGGCAGTGCCTTTCACACAGCCAACCCAGGTTTGATTCCTGGCACCACATAGAGTCCCCTGGGTCGTGCCAGAAGTGATCCCCTGAGCACAGAGCCAGGAATGAGCCCTTAGTAGCACAAGGTGTGTCCCCAAACACAAAATAACAGCAACAAAAGGTAGTAGGTTTATTATAGTTAAATTAAAAAAATCCTGAAAATCTTTTGGAGAAACCAACATTTTTTAAAAGAATTGTTCATCGCATTTCCTTGTGTATATGCATTTAAGTAATTTATTTTTTTAGTTTATGACATATTTTTAAATTTTAGTTTAGTCATATAGTTACAATAGTGTTCGTGTTTATGGTCTTGTACAAACTTCCTACAACACCACAAAGTGCCCAATACCCTACAGCACTGTCTCTATGTCATCTCTAGTTCGCCTCTTCATTTCCCTCGTCCTTGACCCCACTGGTTGGTAATCTGAGTTTTGTAATTCAATACCAAGGTTTGTCTCTTCAGTGATGTCTATTCCCTCGTTTTGGGAGTCAAAAACGTGACTTTAACGAAGCTCTTGTAAGGCATTACATTGAAATAGCTGTGTTGATTTTTTCAGACATTGACTGCAGGATTTTTCTGCATTTCAGTTATAGTTTCTACTAACATCCTCTCACATGCATGTTTGCAGAAGTTTGATCTCATCTGTGCTGTCCTGACCAATTTTTCTTTTTCCTTCTTTTCTATTCTGGTTGACTTTTTCTTGGAGCCGCTTCTAGCTATGCTCAGTGATCATTCCTTGCAGTGTTCACGATCACTCTGGCAATGCTTGAGGGACTGTTTATATTGCTAGGGATCAAAGTGGGGTCAGACCCATACAAGGCAAGTGTCTTAAGCTTTGCACTGTCACTCTGGCCTCTGGCCACCAATTTCTACTGGCAAGTTATTATCATCTCGGGAAATGTTAACACTTGTCCCTAAATTTGGTCAACTTCTATCTCACCCCAGTTACTACAAAGAAGAGATGATGGTGTGTGTGCGTGCATGCATGCTTTTGTGTGTGTGTGTGTGTGTGTGTGTGTGAGCAAACATGGATAATAAAGAGATAATAGCTTATGTAAGGCTTCTCAATCTCAGTCCTGGACACTGAAGCAGAAGCAGATGGCCCCACAGAGCCTGGCTTTTGCTTTTTATCACTAATTCAAATTATTTAAACAGTTTTTTTTAAGAGCTCTTTATTTAAAGAGCTCTTCCAGTTCTGTGGCTAATCTGACTCTTAAACATCATCCAACATACTACTGCAATTCACCAGTATTGAAGTATGAGATACCAAGATCTTCCCTGAAGATTTTCTTCTGCAGATCTTCTAGTTTACATAAAGGGCACTGGATTGAGGCAAGCATCCTAACACAGCACTGATGCATTAACTAGAGTAAGATATGGCAATTTTGGACATATTACTTAAATCTTCTGTATTTCCAATTATTATATTCAAAATAAGAAGCTGGGCACCTATTTTGTATTTGGCTCTGTATATTATATTCTCGATAGTTACCTTAGTTGCAAATCTTTTCCCCTCCATCCTTTTAAATTTTATGATGCTGGAGATAAAACCAGGCTGTCATACATGCAAGTCCTGTACTCTACCACTGAGCTATATCCCTAGCTTACTTCTTCCTTTACTGACTTACTTTCCAAAGCTTTTTACCCATCACGTTGTTTTGGGTCTTCTCTTTGCCAAGTATTGTATCAACTACTGGAGATACAATGGTAAACAAATTATGTTTGCATCCAATTTCCAATGTCACTTTTTTTTTTTTGACTTTTTTGGGTCATACCCAGCAATGCTCAGGGGTTACTCCTGGTTCTGCACTAAGAAATTATTCCTGCTGGTACTTGGGGGAACCATATGGGATGCAAGGAAATAGAACCTGGGTCGGCCGCATGAAAGGCAAACGTCCTACCCACTGGACTATTGCTGTGGTCTCTCCAACGTCACTTTCCTGGACTAAATGGCAATAACTAACTCTGATATCATATATACACATATATGTTGATTTGGGGGGCTACACCTGGTACTCCAAGGCTACTGCTGGTTTACTTATTTTTTTGCTCTTTTGGGGATCACACCCGACAATGCTCCGGGGTTTCTCCTGGCTCTGCACTCAGGAATTACTCCTGGTGGTGCTCAGGGGACCATATGGAATGCCAGGGATTGAACCCAGGCCGGCATGGACTGGCCGTGTGCAAGGCAAACACCCTAACCACTGAGCTATCTCTCATGCCCTACTGCTGGTTTAGTACTTGATGGTTATTCCCAGCAGTGCTTGGGCACCATAAAATGCTGGGGATTATTTTTTTTTATTTTTTTTATTATACCACCGTGAAACATACAATTACAAAGGTGTTCATAATTGGTTCTTGGTAATACAGTATTCCAGCACCCATCCCTCCACCAGTGCCCCATTTCCATCACCAATGTACCCCTCCCCTCCCACCCCCCAGGCCGCCTTAATAGCAGGTACCCCAGTTTCCTCTCTTTCTCTCTCTATCTCTCTCTGTCTCTGCATCTCTCTCCCTCTTATTTTACACATTGTGGCTAGCCCTGCAGATATTTAGAGTTTATCACTTAAGTCTCTTTGTGTATATTCAGTGGTGAGTTTTAATCTGCCATTACCATTTCCCATATTTATTAAAACACTGATATCTATATTCTATTAATGAATGCAGTCATTCTATATCTGTCCTTTTCCTTCTGACTAATTTCACTCAGCATGATAGACTCCATGTCCATCCATTTGCAGGTAAATTTCATAATTTCATCCTTTCTGACAGCCGCATAGTATTCCATAGTGTAGATGAACCACAGTTTCTTTAATCAGTCCTCTGTTCTCGGGCATTTATGTTGTTTCCAGATTCTAGCTATAGTGAATAGCGCAGAGATGAATAAAGAAGTACAGATAGTGTTTCTGCTATGTGTTTTTCGGTCTCTAGGGTATATTCCCAGGAGTGCTATTGCTGGATCAAATGGGAATGCTGGGGATTAAATCCAAGGCTTTAGTCCCCTGATCCTCAGTATATTCTTTTATATGACCAATATCATTAACACTTTGATATTTTCTTTTCACAGAAAAAAAAATTGTGCCATTTTTCTGTTTTGGGATGCTTCCCCTAATAACACCCTTTGTTCCCTTGGGCAGGAAGCGTGGTATCAACAAGTACTGCTGTCATCCAACAGAGGCTGGCAACAGTCCACGTTATGTTCATGTTCTGGGTGAGCCCTCTCCAACGCATTCTGAGCAACAGATAGACTGGTTTAGGAATTGAATTCTGTGGGGCTGGGGATAAAGCTCAAAGGGTTGGAATACATCCTTGGCATGCTGGAGCTCTAGGTTTCATCTCCGACCGTAGCACGATCCCTGCACACTGCTGGGAGTGCTCTGAACTCTGTGCCAGGAGTAGCCCCTGAGCGTCTCTGTATATGGCTCAGCACACAAAGAAAATTTTGTGTTAAATGAATTACTGAGGTTACTATTGTGCTACAACTATGGCTTAAAATAGTACATGTTCAGGTGAAGGAAGATATTGAATATTGACAGTACATTTTCAGTATATTAAAAGGTGAAAAAAAATTGGGGCCGGAGAGATAGCCCAGCGGGTAGGGCGTTGCCTTGCACTGCGGCCGGCGTGTGCCGGCCCGGGTTCAATCCCGGTGTCCCATATGGTCCCCTGAGCACCGCCAGGAGTAATTCCCTGAGTGCAGAGCCAGGAGTAACCCCTGAGCATTGCCGGGTGTGACCCAAAAAGAAAAAAAAAAGGTGAAAAAATTAAATATCTTGCCTTGGGGAGAAAGTTCAATGGACTAGTGCACACGGTTTGCATGACAGTGCTGTGCTGGGGTTTGATAACATGATGACATGGACACACACACCCCCGCACCCCAGGTATCACCCCCAACTACCAAGGCAGGAGTAGCCCGTGACTTCTGCTTGGTGTGGCCCCAAAACAAAAAATTCACCCAAATAAGTGAGTAGTAAGTGTCCCTTGGATGTTTTATGTATATTCTTCAAATGAATGACAAAAACATATATAGGGACTGGGGATGTGGCCCAGTGGTACAACACTTGCTTTGGAAGTGTGAGACCCTGATACTGAAAAAAAACAAACAAACAAACAAAACCCTAATTCATGACATTTAAAAACACACACTTTTTAAAATTTTTTATTTTTACAATTACAAAGATATACAATTAAAAAGTTCATATTTGGGTTTTGGTCATACAGTGTTCCAGCACCCATCCCGCCACCAGTGCCCATCTCCCACCACCAATGTCCCCGGTTCCCTCCCCCTCCCCCAGCCCTCCTCCATGGCAGGTTCTTTATTTCTTTCCATTTCTCTCTCTTTCTCTTTTCCTTCCCCTCCAGACTATGGATTACAGAACATACATTAAAGGGTTGTCATGTGTATCTTTTTGCCTCTATTTAATGCTCAGTTCTAGGTTGGCATTAGTACCTTAGACAATTGTTAGCACACAGTTCCATTTTCTGTCTGACCTAGCCTCTGACTCCCACACGTTTGTGATAATTTCCACCTTTGACAAGACCTCCTGATATATGTTTCACTTGACCTTGGATATTGGTATCATAATATGTACATATATATTTATGTTATGCTAAAAACACACATTTTTTAGAAGAAAAATATGCAGACTATTTGAGTAACAATGTGCAGAAATACTTTTCTCGTATCTGCTATAAACTTGGAAGACATAATTTTTTAAAATTCCTGTTTGTTAAGGCCATACTCTCAGAGGTCAGAGAGATAATACAGTGGGTGGAATGTTTGCTTTGCACAGGGCCCGCCCAGGATCGATCCCTGGAAGTCCTGTGATTCCAGGAGCCCTGCCTGGAGGATTCCCAAGCAGAGCCTGAAGTCAGCCCGAGCACAGTCAGCGGGGCCCCCATCCCCTGCCCACGATAAATATAAAGGAATACTCTCCGAGTAATGAAGATAATAGTTGCATTGTACTTGGGGTTTGTCAGATCGCATCTGGGACACTTTGTTCAATTCTAAGCACTGCATGTTTAGAGGAACACAGACAAATGAACGTATTCTTAGAGAAGTGAGGGAAAAATGAAGCGGGAGCCTAACACCATATAAAAATGGAACGCTAGATTGTGAGTATTTTTTAGACAAACGAGAGTAGACTATAAGGACACACAATAGTTAGCTAGCTCTGTCCAAATATGTAAAAGGTGGTACTATTCTTACTACTTTTTTTTGTTTGTTTTTTTTGGGTCACACCTGGCAACGCTCAGAGGTTACTCCTGGCTTTTCATTCAAGAATTACTCCTGGCAGTGCTCGGAGGACCATATGGGATGCCGGAGATTGAACCTGGGTCTGCTGCCTGCTATCATTCCCGCTCCTATTTTTACTACATTTTGCTTTGAAAAGCAAAAGTCAACAGGTAGAAGTCAGGAGGTGTTTTATTTAGCTCACTGAAAATGTAGATAGAACTTTGATACAAGAGCCTCCAGTGTAGGCAAGTGGAGGCTTAACTAGGACTTGGAAGGAATATTGTAGCTTCCCTTTTTTGGGGTGGTCACACCCAGGGACACTCAGGGTTACTCCTGGCTCTTCGCTCAGGAATTACTCCTGGCGGTGCTCTGGAGACCATATGGGATGCCAGGGATTGAACCCCTGGTCTGCAATTGAAAGGTAAACACCCTACCTGCTGTGCTATCGCTCCAGACATCTGTTGTGACTTTTTAACTATTTTATTTCTCAGGCGAGTGGGCACACACAATGGTGACCAGGGGTTCCTCCTGGCTCTGTGTGCAGGGGCTCACTCCTGGCGGGGTTTCGAGGGACCATATATGGTGCTTGGGATCCAATCTGGGTAGGGAGCACAGAGGGCAAGAGCCCTACCTGCTGTGCTGTTACTCTGGCTCTAAACTAAACATTTTAATTCTTTCTTTGAAAAAAAAAATAAAGTAGGAAACTCCAAGTATTTTCCTTCAGTAGATTGAACTGCACTTGCCTTGCAATTATCTGGAAGAAAACCTGTTATCAATTTTTACCCTGGAAGGGCTCTATAGCTCTCAGAGGCTGAATGAAAATCACAACCCTGTGTGTGTGTGGAGCGCTGCTGGAAATGCTCAGTGATGCAGTGCTCTGGGTGAGGGTGGCAGGGCCAAGACAGGGAAAGACCATCTGGAGGTGGGAAAGGAATAGGGCAGAAAGAGGAGCAGGAGGTGGGGCTGGGCAAACGGGCCTTTGCGGTTGCAAGCAGTATTGGACAGAGCTGTGGTTTTGCAGGCATGCGAGGATGGTGTGGACAGTTTAGAGTTTCCTTCCCAGGAGGACACTGAGATGAAGGAAAAGAGAACTTCAGATTCTCAGATACCAGTGGTGTTGAAGAATTCAGAGAGTGGTAAAAAATTCTACATGCTATTTGAATTATCTTACATTTTCCCAAAAGTTCTTTCATTTTTAATGGTACTAATTATAACATGGTGGGCACTTTAATAAATCTTTCTTTTTTTTTTATTCTTTTTTTTTTTAGCCACATCTGGCAGTGCTCTGGGCCTACCCCTGGCTCAGTTCTTAGGGGTCACTCCAAATGATGCTCATGGGACCATGCGGTGCCAGGGATCTAACCCAGATCTCCCGCATGCAAAGCATATGCCAAACATGTGCTCCAGCTTCTTGAGCTTTCTCTCTGGCCCAGAAAATTTAAAATATTCTTGAGGTACACCCCTCATTTTTTATTATATTATGAAGATTCTTGGTAGCAGGAGAATAGCATGAAATTGGTGAGTAAGGCATCAGAAACAGTGTTGAATTTTAAATTCTAACTCCAGAGATGGGGTACCTGGGTCAGTGGCACAAACCTTGCTTTGCCTGTATGAGGCTCTGCACAATCAATCAATCGATCAATAAATCAGTAAATCTGTCACTTATTACTTGGGATTTACTAAAGAGTCAATTAGGGGCTGGAGAGATAGTACAGTGGGTGGGGTATTTGCCTTGCATGTAGCTGATCAGAGCTCCGTCATTAGCATACCGTTTGGTCCCCTGACCACCACCTCGAGTAATTCCTGAGTGCAGAGCCAGGAGTATTTAAGTATCACCAGGTGTGACCCAAAAAGCCAAAATAATAAAAAGAGAGAGTTAGTTAATATCTCTGTGCTGGAATTTCCCATTAGCACAGTAAATAAAACAATAGTACCCAGGTCTTAGACGGGTTGCTAGCTTTCAATCAATTACTAAAATGTTTTGATCAGTGTTAAATTAATTTGAAATGCTCTCTAAGTGCACTATCATTGCTGTTTTCTATTTAGAATTCTAATAATTAGAATAAATATATTTATTTATTTCCATAAATATACCACATATTTTGAAGCATGCATGCACTGCTTTCGGCCCCACGTGGAATCAACCCATGGAGCTGATCTCCCAGTAAGGGGCTCAGCCAGCCCATGGCCGAGCCCAACATTGCTCCAAGGGTTCGCTCACATGAGCTGGGGAGATACCACGCTGGCTGGACTCAGAGCAGAGATTTGGGCTCCGCCTTTTCCTCCACCTCCATGCCAGCTATCCTGGAAGAGAGACCCACCCACGCCAGACCCACAGCTCCACTGCAACCCCGGAAGAGATCCAGACCCATCCACTCCAGGCCCACAGCTGCGCTTCTCAACGGGCCCCATGAGGAAGCAATCCATGGAGCTGACCTCCCGGTAAGGGGCTCGGCCAGCCCCTGGCCTAGTCCAACATTGCTCCAAAGGTTCGCTCACACATGTGGGGAGAGATCACGCTGGACTTGGAGTGGAGATTTGGGGTCCACCCTTTCCTCCACTTCCATGCCAGCTACCCCATAAGAGAGACCCACCCATGCCAGAACTATAGCTCTGTTGGCACGCAGCCGCAAATTGATATTCTTAGATAATACTGATTTTAGGATAAGGCCCTTCTCAGGATCTTTCACATTTATACACTGTTTACAGTTCTAGACATGTTCTAACTGATACCTGTCATCCCAGTAAGCCTGGCAAGAAGTCAGAGCAACCTACACATTATGTGGTCAGTCATTCTTAACATCCAGACGCCATAGTTCCTCAGAGCTCCATCCAAGAGAAAACCTGATCTTTCCCCTTTAAGTTTTATCAGTAAATGCTCAAGATCAGAACCTTCTACTGATAATATACCACCTACATGGCAGAGCCTGGCAAGTTACCTTTGTTTTATTTGTTATGCCCAAAACTAGTAACAATTATGGACCTCAATTCCATGACCTGAAAAATGGTTTGAGGCTCTTTCTGTCCCTGGAGCAAGCAGATGCCCTTGGGCTACAGTTTCTTGTGACAGGAAGTATGGAGATGTTACTGGTGCCCCCTCAAGCAAATCAATGAACAATGGGATGACAGTGATACAGTGATACAGTGATTTTGAAGTATGGGAAAAATGTTTCAGAATCTAGAACATCCTAGAAATTATATACTATATTGTTTTAAAACTTCAAATCAAGAGACAAATATAAATATAATAATGCCTGGGTAGTTTAAATGAAATTTTATTTTATTTTATTTTTTTATTTATTTATTTTTTTGCCTTTTTTGGGTCACACCCGGCAGCGCTCAGGGGTTACTCCCGGCTCTGCACTCAGGAATTACTCCTGGCGGTGCTCGGGGGACCATATGGGATGCCGGGATCGAACCCGGACCGGCAGAGGCCGGCGCAAAGGGCAAACGCCCTACCCGCTGGGCTATCGCTCCGGCCCCTAAATGAAATTTTAAAATGTTTTCTTTCTTTCTTTTTCTTTTTTTTTTTTTTTTTTTTGAACCATATGCAGCAGAGTTCAGGGTTTACTTCTGACTCTGTGCTCAGGGATCATGGAATCAGCACTCAGGAAACTATCTGTGGTGCCAAGAACCAACTGGGGTAGGCTGCGTGCAAAGTGTACTGTGTCTAGGACCTAAAATAAATTTATTTTAATTTTCTAATTTTATTTTTAATTTTATTTGAACACCATGATTTACAAAGTTGTTCACAATATAGTTGTTTCAGGAATTGAATATTCCAACACCGGTCCCACCACTCAAGTGCCCTGACTGCCACCAATGTTCCCAGTTTCCCACCTACCACCCCAAGCCTGATCACTTGGCAGACACTAATTAATTTACTTTATATTGCTTATTACAACATATATCTTTAATGGTGCTTCTAAACATGTTTTTTTTTAACTGAGCTGTTCAGTGCAAATGGACCATCTGTGTTATTGCTGTCACTTATTGAACTTTGTCAGCTTCTGCTCAGTTTCTAAAACTTTATTTTTTAACAAAGTTGTTTGTGTTAATTTGTTACAGACATTCAATATTCAAACCAAAAAATAAATTTACTTAAAAAAGAGAATTTTGGGGGCCAGAGCAATAACACAGTGGGTCGGGTGTTTGCCTTGCATGTGGCCAACCCAGGTTCGATCCCTGGCATCCCACATGGTCCCCTGAGGACTGCCAGGAGGAATTCCTGAGTGAAGAGCCAGGGAGTAACCGCTGAGCATTGCTGGGTGTGATACAAAACGCAAAATAAATAAATAAATAACTAAAAAAGATAAATGGATGGATAAATAGATAGATAAGTAAATAAATAAGTAGATAGATAAACAAATAAATAAATAAACAAATAAATAAATCACTGTCACTGTCTTCCCATTCATGGTCGATTAAATAAATAAATGTCACTGTCTTCCCATTCATCATCGATTTGCTCGACCGGGCACCAGTAACATCTCCATATGACCTGTCTCATGCAAGTAGAGCCCAAGGGCACCTGCTTGCTCCAGGAACATAAAGAGCCTCAAACCATTCCATCAGGTCATGGGAATGATGTCTATAATTGTTACTGATATCTGGCATATCAAATACGACACGGGTAGCTTGCCAGGCTCTGCCGTGCAGGTAGCATACAGAGATAAATGTTAGTCATAGTTAATATATAATACAATATTATACAATGTCTTTGGCCTTAAAATATTTTCTTGACCTGTTGCTTTTCTATGGACTCAAGGATGTGGCAGGGAGCATGCATGTTTGAGGCTCTGGTTTTATCCCCAGCACTGCCAGGCTCCCTGAACACCCTGGGTCTTAAGCACTACTAAGGGGTAGCACTGACACCTAATAAACACCACCAATAAAAGTTTCTCTGATTTTGGGAGAAAGGTTTTTAGTATAAGAAAATGAAACACAGTTGTCGGGAGATGGCTCACAGAACTGGGATACATGCTTTGTTCCAATCCTGGCACTGCATAATCCTATGAGTACCACTGGAGAGTGAGCCCTGAGTAGTGAGCCAGGAGTAGCCCTAAGCACTGCTCGGTGTGGTAAAAAAAAAACTCCAAAAAATTTTGTCAAAAAAGCAAAAACAAAAGAAATATAATAGGGCTGGAGCTTTAGTACAGCATAGGGTGTAGTACAGGTAGGGTGTTTGTCTTGCATGCAGCTGACCGGAGTCAATCCCCACTATCCCATATGGTGCACTAATAAATAAATACATAAATAAATAAAAAGAGAGAGATTTTGATATATATATCAAAGTGAATTTAGGTATTTTTTAATCAGAGATATAAAATAATATGCCTATTGAAAATTTCCTGTTCTGTTATCTCTAGCATTGCTTAAACTTACAAATCAGGGTGTGAAAGATACTCAATGGACTGAATATATGCTTTGCATGCAAGAATCCTGCATTTGATTCTTGGTATCATATGGTCCCCGAATATCATCAGGAACAATGCCTGGCCCTCCAGCACAGAGTAGGAAGTAGCTCTAGAGCAGTGCTGGAAGTGATCTCAAAGCTTACGAAGTGGCTGGAGTGATAGTACAGTGGGTAGGGTGTTTGCCTTGCACATGGCTGTCCTAGGTTCAATCTCTCGCATCCCACATGGTCCTCTGAGCACCACCAGGAGTAATTCCTGAGAGCAGAACCAGGAGTAACCCCCTGAACCAAAATTAAAAAAAAAGAACAAAAAACAAAAACCTTACATGTAAACAAGCAAAACTTACAAACTGCAAATATAAGTATATACACAGAGCAGTTTTTGTTTTGGCTGGGAGTGCTCATGAGCTATTCTTTTTCATTTGTTTTTGTTTTTGTTTTTTTGGGTCATACCCAACCTGGTTCTGCACTCAGGAATTACTCCTGATGGTGCTCAGGGGACCATATGGGATACTGGGGATCAAACCCGGTCAGCCGCATGCAAGGCAAACACCCTCCCCACTGTGCTATCTATCGGCCCCTCATGAGCTATTCTTGGCTCAGTGGTCAGGCATTGTTCCTGGTGGTCCTTAGGGACTATGCGATGCTGGGGACTGAACTAGGCCTTCTGAAAGGAAGGCAGCCAACTCTGGATCAGAGGTACTTTGAACACTTCTGTACTTTTTGAGTTTTTCTTTCTATTTTTCTAATTTGTTTCTTCCTTTCTTTCTCCTTCCTTCCTTCCTTCCTTCCTTCCTTCCTCCCTCCCTCCCTCCCTCCCTCCCTCCCTCCCCCTCCCTCCCTCACTCCCTCCCTCCCTCCCTCACCTCCCTCCCTCCCTCCCTTCCTTCCTTCCTTCTTTTCTCTGCCATACCTGTCAGTACTTAGGGGTTATTCTTACACTCAGAAATCATTCTAGGAGGGCTAAGGGGGACCATATGGGATGTTGGGAATGGAACCTGGGTTGACTGCTTGCTAGACAAATGCCCTACCTGCTGCATTCTTTGGTCCTGCCATTCTATTTTTCTTTTGTTGTGGGATTGAAGGGGTCTCACTACCAGTGTGTGCTGGGGACATGCAGTTCCAGAGATTAAACCAGAGTCTTCCCTGTGCTGGACATGTGCCCTGCCACTTGAACCACACTCTGCCTGCCCCCTCCCCTTTTTTTGACTTTTTGGTGTTTTTATAAACATAGGTTTAAATACAAGGTGAATTAGAGTACAATGTGGGTTTGAAAAAGAGAGCTGGGTCAGCTTACCTTCTGGAAAATGTACTCATTTGCTTTCCATGTCAGCTACCTTAACACAGTATCTATACATAGGCAAGGCCGAATAGTTAACTGGGTAAAGCAAACCATATAATTCAAGTCAAATGACCCCCTTTGGTCTAAACTAGACAAATAACTATGACTAAATTGGTTATTTTTTTGTCTTATTTTGTTTGCCTCATTTTGGAAACTGGAGGATCAGCAGGAAAAAGTGGATGAAGAAAGATCTAAATTATCCAAACAATTGTCTATTTTCTATCCAGGGACTGTTAGTGTTGATGCCTAAAATAGATGATAGAAGACACACTGGGTGTTTTGCCTCCAAACAAGAACTCTGACTGCAGTCATTCCAGGTTATAGAATAATATGTTTGATTTTTTTTTTTTCTTTTGGGTCACACCCAGCAATGCTCAGGGTCTACTCCTGGTTCTGCACTCAGGAATTACTCCCTTGCGGTGTTCGGGGGACCATATGGGACTCCGGGAATCGAACCCAGGCCGGCACAGGCCGGCCGGCGTGCAAGGCAAACGCCTACCCGCTGGGCTATCACTCAGGTCCAATATCTGTTTGAATTTTATACTTAAAAGTATTACCATTCTTTTTTGCTTTTTGGGTCACACCCAGCGACACTCAGGGCTTACTCCTGGCTCTTTGCTCAGGAATTACTCTTGGCAGAGCTCGGGGGACCACATGGGATGCCAGGGACTGAATTCGGGTTGGCTGCAGGCGAGGGAAAAGCCCGCCCTTCTGCTATTGCTCTGGCCCCAGTATTACCCTTCTTAAGATATTACTTTAAACTGCTGTCAGCCAAAAACCTGTATGTGCAGTGACATCGCTGGCTGGCAAGCAGAAAATAAGGCTAACGCTTTGATTTTCTTTTTAGGTCACACCTGGCAATGCTCAGGGGTTTCTCCTGGCTCTGCACTGAGGAATTACTCCTGCTGGTGCTCAGGGGACCATATGGGATGCCGGGGATCGAACCCGGGCGGCATGGGCCAGCTGCATGCAAGGCAAACGCCCTACCCGCTGGGCTACCGCTCTGGCCCCTGATTTTCTTGGTTAGTTTTTTTGCTTTTGGCCACACCAGACTACTGCAGGCTCTGTGCTAGAGGGTCACTCAGGGAGGTGCTGGAGGATCGCATTTCAGTCCAGTTAGCTGCACAGCATATGGATTTTGAGAGATCTTTAAATGTGCATATAGGTGGGAGAAAACCGTCTCAGACCCATTTTTTTCCATGAACAAATAGAAATCCTAAGAATCACTAATCAGTAAAATCTGA
>JAJIBD010007852.1:0-62110 GCA_021461705.1 Cryptotis parvus | reverse complement strand
TTAAACAACTCTAGCAGAGCTCTTAGATTCTGAAGCAGTGGTTAAAGTTTCTATGAATGAGTTTCTCCAGAATAAAAATAAACTTAAAATATGATTTTCATTACATTACCCCAGAATAAATCACTAATGGATTCACAGAAACGGGAATCTTTTCTTGTACCTAGCACAGCAAGAGAGTTGACACACAGAAAAAAACAAAACAGAATGCACCTTATCAAACCATGAGTAAATTTATTTCAAAATAAAAGATAGGTAGGTTCAGATAATAAATATTTTGCTATTAAAGATATTCCCTTTACATGAATACTGACTAAAAATGGATTCTATACTTCTTCAAATATGTTCTGTGATGTTATGACTTATTTACAAGAAGGTTGCAGAAAGTAACACTGCAATAAGTATGTAGCTTCTTGATGAAATCAACTTATTCTCAAGCCACTACATATGGAAGCGGGAAATGAGTATACTTATGAAGATATGCTCTTCATCATAAAAATATTTTGATGATGTTCTTTTCTGAAAACCTGTTTTAAATTTTCTGCATGTGGGAGTAAGAAGCTCTATATGGGAGAAATTATTCTAGGAGACAATTTTGTGCAACCTTATCTAATAAAGAGTTGAACTGACCATACATTGTTGGTTTGAGCACTGACACAATCAGCTCTACACTGTAGGGCTGAGTATCTGAATGAACCTAAGCTACTGTTGCAAGACCCTCCCTAAGAATAAAATACAAACAAAACCCCATCAGTTATCGTGATATTCCTAAAATGTACCCTGAATGGTCGCACTCTTGGTTGTTGTTTGGGGCCATATCAGCTACGCTCAGGGCTTCGCCTGGCTCTGCACTCAGAGCACCCCTGGTAGGACTTGGTGGACTGGGTGAGTGCTGACTAAAGAACACAAATGGACTGTATTAAAGGAAAGCATCTTACTCCGCATATTCAAATTAATAAAGATCTTACTCTTTAATATCTATTCATTTGTCTGTAAACTGTTTCTTTATACTCCCAAGTTATTTCCTATTCAAATGTTACATTTTAATGAAATTTAACAACTTAAATAGATTCTTTTAAGATGGCATTACCAAATTTTTCCTTGAAATACTTTTATTATATGTCCTAAAATGATATTTGTAAAAAATTTTAAAAACTCTCCTGATTACAAGAGTTAAAAAAATTATGCAAAAGTTTATTTTGCTTTATATATTTGATTATCAGGCATAACACTTCCTCATAGAGTAAAGCAAATATAATCAGCAATCAGTCAGCTTTTTTTAAAGCTCATAATACCAGTTTCTTGTCATCTTTTTTAAACTTATGATGTGTTTGGGATTCAGAGTAATGCTATGTATAACTTAGAAATAAAACCTTCAACTCAGTAAAAACATGTCCTTTCACTTTATTTGAATAAGCAAAGTAAATGTAAAACCAGAGTAAAAATAGCCAAAAGATCTTATATATAGATTGTGTTGAAATTCTTACAAGGCTTAAGTTGAGTCCACTATATCATTAACTCTTTCAGTATATTACTAACCGTTTTAAAAAAAGTACTAAATTTAAAAGTTTTCCCATAGAAATGATATAGACACATTTGTAAAGTCTTTGTAAAAGTCTTTAACATTTATAGAAATTCTCACTTTGCACCTAAATATAACCTTCATTTTAATCTGTAAATGGTTTAAATGCTTTTAGCCCCACATTGAATGTCTCTTTGAAGGGCCATGGTCTCTTCAAAGGCAGTATACATAATGAAACGGAAATTTGAATGACTTTTTTAGTGTCAGAACATTTTGGTAATATCTAGAAAATGAATAACAATGGATTGCTTGGTTGCCATACAAAACATTAAAATCGGTCACCATAATTTCCTGAAATCTACCGCTAAAACTCTCACATGTATAATGTCTTTTCTTCTTTACTTCAAAATAATAAAATTTCTCAATTTTATTGCCTATCTTAAAATCTGTATTGATAATTTTAAATGACCTGAATTCAATAGTATCACTGTCACTGTATAACTGTCTCCCGCTCATCATCGATTTGCTCTGAGCGGCCCAGTAACATCTCCCCTAGTCCTGTGTCATGCAGTAGAGCCCAAGGCATCTGCTCTCCCAGGAAAAAAGAGCCCTCAATCCATTCCGAATGAGGTTTATAACTGTTACTGGTATTTGGCATATATATCAAATACAACACGGTAGCTTGCCAGGCTCTGCCGTGCAAGTAGCATATTCTTGTAGGCATCTCCTAAGTCCAGCATTTATTTATGAACCACAGGGCCGCTTCATGGTGGCAAAACCGGCGCTGATAGGCTGGTATGCTGGGTGGAGGTCTGACTCGAGAGAAGCCCGATGTGGAAAATGGAGGCCCCTGCATGGAGTGGGGGGTCGTCTGGCTTGTTGCGACGCTCTGCTGGGGTGGTGGCCAGGGCTAGAACCCACCATCCCTCCCGGCGCCTCGTGAGTGGCTGGTCACAGGGAGAGCCAGTAGCAGCTCTGCCCCATGTCTGCGAAGTTCTAGAAGGTGCTACTATAACAGTCATTGTTTTCATAATATTCCTAAACGATTTTAGCAATATACCAATGAAACTTTAACCATTTCACAAAGTTTCATTAGCATATTGCCGAAAATCAGCTTTAGGAATATTAATGAATGAAAAATATGAATGTTATAGTAGCCTCCTAATATCTAACAATTAGGTTAATGTCTAATAAATTAATACAAGTAATTACCATATATTAAGTGCTATTATGTGTTGAGTACATGATGATTTTTCACATATATTTTCTCATTCTATATCAGTGGTTCCATATTGGTGGATCAGTGGCTTATATTCTGTTCTGAATTGATAAGGAAATTAAGATTCCAGGTTGATCATGAGATACCACTAACAGTATGGAATATAATTAAAAAAACAGGACTAGTAGTATTAAGTCTTTTTTAACTTGTTGGTCCATATATACTAGAGTACATTCATTCTCTCATTTTAATTATGTGGATTTCAGTGTAAGGTGAAGAAAGTAATTAAAACAAATGCAATCTTAGTTTGTAGATTCCTACCAATATGTACTATATACTTGCCAAACCTTAATACAAACTATCTTGTTATGTACTAGTAATTATTACTTAAATAAGTGCAAAGGCATTTAATTTCCTTTATTTTTAACTGTAGCTAGATCTGTTAATATACTTATAGAGAAGGAATTGATTAGATAGCAAAGTCCAATATTAAAACTCGATAAGTTTTAATAAATAATCATTTTATGTGAGACGGTTGTATCTCATCATGGGTTGTAAAGATCTTGTCTTAGGATTTACTGAGTTGTTTTCTGCTAGTTGAGCATTCTGTGATTGTTTTTGTTTGTTGTGTTGTGTTGTGTTGGCTTCTATGTTACTACTTTTCCATCTAGTTCTGTGTGCTCCTCCCGGAATTTTATTATTTAGAAATTTGGAGGTAGTGCAGGGATACTTCAGAATCTATGTTCTAAGAAAATGAGTTGACATTATGATGGATGTGGGTGGTTGGCATGTCCTTTGATACTGGAAATAAGGGGTGTGTAGGTGGGCACCCAGACCGCCCAGACCCTGCAGCCCACTCTCACCTCCCATAGTTTCAACCATGTTGACCCACCCACAAGTTTTTCTCTAACAGTTCACAATTAATCTCTGGAGATTTGCAAGCAAAGCAACTAAAATTTATGGACACAGCAATTCCCTGACTGAAAACTCTGGGGCACCCCTCAGGAGTGGGCCAACTGAGTCCTCATCCTGCCAAAACTTAGGCAACCACACACACACACACCCTACTGAGACTGATGTCAATGGTTCAACTCCACTACTCTCTGCAATCTGTGAAACATAGGTATCCCAGTGTCCAAAATAAAGGCATTTTGAATTCAATAGCATAATATACCTAAAAATACTGAATGATTATAAGAAGACAAACTGGAAGGTAGGCAACAAAATTATGGTATATAAAATTGAGTTTTAAATGATATTGAAAAAACCCAAAAGGTGAAGACATTTGAATAGAGAAACAATGTGGGAAATAGAAATGAGAATGCATGAATTTAGCATAAAAGCACTTCAGTTTACTTAATACAGTAATAGAGATAAAAACAGAAAAAGATATTAAGACTCCATATTGGAGAAATTTTCTCCAAGATATCTCAAACTTACAAGACTGTTACATGTGGACATAGATAAATGGGGCAGAGCTGCTACTGGCTCTCCCCATGCTCAGCTTATCATGAGGTGTCCAGGAGGGAAGGCGAGTTCTAGTCTTGACTTGCCATCCCAATAGATCCTCACAAGAAGCCAGAGGAACCCCCACACCATGAGGGCCGCCATTTTCAACACCCAGACTTCACAGCTTGTCAGAGCTCCACCCAAGAGATAAGCTGATCTCAAGCCCCTGCCAAGTCCCACCCTACAGTGAAGCATATTTCAAACCCAGGTAGCTTGAATCAGAGACACAGATACTAGGGGCAGAGCTGGTAACAGCTCTTCCCTGAGCTCAGATGATCATGAGGCATTCAGGGAGGAAAGGTGAGTTCTAACCTTGGTCTGCCATTCCAATAGAGCCTCGCAAGAAGCCAGAGGAACCCCTGCACCATGAGGGCTGTCATTGTATATCATGATCTTTTATCAGATTTTCGTTCTATTTATCTGATCATCTTCCAAATTCACCATGCAAATCTGTAAATCTTATAGTTTAGTATAGTGTCTTTGAACATTTTTCCAACCATCGCCCTGCTGATCATTTTCCTTCCTCTGGTCTCCATCCTACTAGTTGGCTCATGCTTTGGCTGCACTTATACAGTCTTCACCTATGGTTCCTAACACAAAAAATCTTGGAGGACAGAATTTAGTTCATCTCACTTATGGTGCAACTAATGCATTAAATATGTATTAGTAAATTGTAGTAAGTGTTATTACTTGTCTTTCAACTCTGCTCCTGCCTCTATCTTTCAACGAATCATGTAGAATCAGTACTTACTCCTCTGGTTGCCATTTACTTCATGTTTCAGATGCCAAATGAATGTAATTAAATAAAAGAATGGGGATTTAGGATATTTTGATACATTAGCACTCAAGTACTTTAGGTTTCATCATTTTTCACACAATTGTAGTTAGCATAGTTAACCCTTCAATATCTTGGGAATTTTATAACATTCATAATTATAATTATAGTGGGTAGTAGTTTCAATTATTTGGACAAAAGTTGATTTTAATTGTTATTGAATACTTTTAATAAATTTAGGATCTCTTAGGCTTATTGCAATAAAGTACTTTGTTATGGAAATATTTTCAAGATCAAAAGTAAGAAAGCATTATCCTTTACCTAAGAGATGCAAAAATTATATGGAAGAAACAATTTGAACTGGTCAAAATCTCATTAAAATTGTATGAGAAGAATTATGTATGCTCCATTTGCAATTTTTCTTTATAGTGGAATATTAAGTAATCCATGATTTGAGAGCAAACTTTAGTTTTATTCTAGACCCTACTTTGACCTTGTAAGTGTTTCTTGATTTTAAAGGATGACATTTAATTAAAACTGCCTCTGAAGTACGATAATTATTGGTGCAGATAAAAGAGATTTACAGAAACCCAAGTCAGTGAATTGGTAAGAGCAACACAGATTTTTCTTAGCATCATGATGTATCATTTACAAATTGTGATATACTATCAAGCTTTGTATCATTTAAAAGCATATCAAGTTTGCTGGTTGAATTAGCACACATGATAGTGGAAGAGAGGCATTTCAATTAAGCCAGAGTCAAACAGACTTCAAGAATTTTCTACCTTTATTTGCAATGTGGTGCATAAAATTATTCAAGCATTGCATTGAAGAATGAGAACTCATGAAGTATGAAATCGGACTGAAGTCTCTTCCCTTAATAGATGATATTTTTCCTTCTTCATAGTTTGCTGCTCTACAATGAATGACATTTAGTAATATGTATAAGTCATTGCTAACTTTACTGCTCATTACCTCTTAAAAAATCCAAGAAAATAGTAAGCACTCTTTGAACCTTCTTTGAGAAAGTTTTTATAATTAAACTAAAACAAAATAAATGCTTTGCATTTAAAATTTAATAGCTTAGGCACTGACTATCTATGCTGTCATAAGTATTAAAACGACAACATTTTTATGTAAAAACAGATTTTATAATTCTACAAAAATTGTAACAAAAGTTATCAATGTAAAATATATTTATCATGTGGGGCTGGAGTGATATTATTATAGGAAGTAGAGCATTGGCCTTGCATGTGAATGACTGTGCTAGCTACCAAACACCCAATATTGTTCTCTGAGCCCTACTGGGAGTTATTGCTGAGAGCAAAGCTAGGATTCAACCCTGAGTACCTCTGGGTGTATCACAAGATCCCTAAATTTTGTAGATTGTGCATTATTTGTTTATCCAGTGTAGTATGAATTAATTCTCACATGTATCTTTAAAATTAAAGATATAAAGGCAAATCATTAATACTAATGAACTCTAAGTTCAAATATGAAAATCAGATATATTACCAATTTTACACTGGCAGATTTTTTCCATTGTTTACAGAATTATTTAAACAACCATTATCTTTTGTGCATAAACTGTACTACTTTTTTGTGAATAATACATCGGCAAAATGTTTCAATATTATTTGAATCAAAATTTTATTTATACTGATTTTGATTAGCATCCATGTTAGCACATTTTACTGAAGTCTCCATGTTAAAATAATTTTCATTCATATACAGTTGAGTTAAAAATAACATGTATTTAATATATCATGTTATGAATTATTAATAATATACATTTATTAGCTCTAGATATACATAGAATATGGTTTCATTTGAACCTAAGTCATCCTAATGACCAAAAGGGCACTAGATTTTACATACATTTTACTAATTTAATATTTCTTATTTCAACAATATGACATATGTAAAATCGCCTATTATAGTTCCTGGGTTATGGGGAGTCATTGCTCTGGATTCCTTTACTCTCTAAATCAGTCAGAACAGAAATGGATATTATTAGAGGAAAACTTGGATTCCATGCAGTTGTTACAAAATGATGTTAATCTCTGACAAGAGCAGATATTTATTTTATGCATCAAAAAATTTTAGAATTATAACAGAGAGATAACAAGGTCATGTTAATTTTTTTTTGGTGGGGGGGTCATACCCAGAAATGCTAAAGGGATTTCTCCTGGTTTGCATTCAGGAATTTCTCATGGTGGTACTTGAGGGACCATATGGTATGCCGAAGATCAAAAGGGCTCCACACATGCACAGCAGGTGCCTAGTCTGCTGTACCATTGATCTGGTCTTGCTTTTACAAAATAAAACACAGAAAAGGAGAAAATGAGAGAGACAGAAGTAAATTTTTTGGCCATAGAGGCAGGTTATGTGGGTTGGTTCGGGGGGAAATGGGGCACGTTGGTGTTGGGAAACATGCACTGTTGGAGAATGGATGTTGGAACACTGTATGACTGAAACCCAATCTTGAACAGCTTTGTAATGGTCTGTGCACATTGATTCAATAAAAAACAATAAACTAAATTGTTTTAGAAAATAAAAAAAAGATCAGTTGGAAAATGTTTGGATTATACTGCATAAGACATTGTGTAAATGGCATGGGGATATTCTCTCTTTTGTTTAAGGTTATTGGAGATAACTATATATTTGTGATAGAAAGCATTGTTTTTGAAAATGGAAGATAAAGCAATAAAAATAGCATAATTTAGTTGGCAATAGCTATATCTTGATGTGTACCAAATCTCTCTATTTCTCTCTATTTCTTGTGGAGAAGCTGGCCTTTTCTCCATCAAATGTTTCATCAAAAATTTTTTATCATTTCTTTAACAATCACGCACTTAATCAGGGGAACGGAATACTCAAAAAGTATTAGTAAATCCAGGAAGACAAACTGGAAAATTAAAAGCACATTTTTAGAATATTCTAATTTTAGTCTAGGTTAGAAGAAAACCTTTTTTATCAATGACAGATTGACTGGAAATCTCTATAGTGTAACTTTCTGTTGTCATTGTTTAAATTGTGGTGAATATTAAATGGGATGAACCATGACAAAGATCAACTGAAAACATTATATAACATTTCTTAAGAATCATTATAATCAGATTTTTTGAACTGCTTTTAAAATTCTTTTTAAGTAAAATATATAATTTATAATAGGACTCATAAAAATATCATGATAAGGAAACAGATCTAATATCAGCTCTATGTAAAAATAGTTTGTAACCTAAAGTACACTCCCTGGGTGTGTGACTGGCCGGGCAGATGCATGGGGAAGTGGTAGGAGCCCCAGACTGGTAGAGCCCCAGGTCTCCGGCAGAAGGCCAAACTACAGCCCCCAGAAGTCCCAGCAGAAGCTGAAATAAAGGGGACATTTTGAACTCTCACACCGCCTGCCTCTACCTCATGCGCCGCATTTTAATAAAAAAAGAAGGAAATTCAACAACAGGGAAGATATCCAAAAGCAAAAGAAACAGTGACCCAGAGGAATCCATCCCCGAACACCACAGCACCATGGGGAAACAAAGCAGATCCCCAGTTTGAAGACAGATAAAAGAAACCAAACCTGAAGACTTGAAACAGAATGCAGACATGCATAATCTCTCTGACAAAGAATTCAGAGAAGAAATGGTTAGGATGTTTAATGAGCTCAATGAAAAAATGGAACAGATGTCCAATAAAGTACAGGAGAACATAAATGAAGCAGTGGAAAGGGCAGTCAATAAATTACAGGAGGAAATGAGAGCATAAATGAGAAACAATTCAAATAGAAATATCATCGCTAAAAAAACTCAGCAGATGAAATGAAAAAATACCATAGGGGCTCTCAACAGTAGGATGACAGCAGCAGAAGAGAGAATCAGTGAGACTGAGGATGAGCTGCAGAAAGTACTCAGGCAAATACATAAGATGGAAAAAGACCAGAAAATGGATCAGCAGCAGAACAGAGAACATTGAGATGAATCAAGGAGGAATAACATAAGACTCATCGGTGTCCCAGAGTGTCCCAGGAAAGTAACCCCAATGAAATTAAAACAGTGTATAACATCCTTGCTGAAAAGTTCCCAGAGCTAAAGGACAAAGGCATGCAGATCCAACAATCCCAAAGGGTACCAGCAAGAAGAGACCGAATTGAAAGACTCCAAGACACATCCTAGTCAAAGTAATGGATGCTATAGAGACATAATTCTTCAAGCATAAAGATCAAACAAGGAAATTGTATACAAAGCAGCATCCATTCGACTTTCAGTAGACCTATCAGAAGAGACCCTCCAATCCCGAAGGCAGTGGTGGGATATAGTGAAAAAACTCAATGAAATGAATGCCTCAGCAAGAATTCTTAATTCGGCTAAACTCTCACTCAGATTTGAAGGACAGATATACAGCTTCTTGGATAAACAACAGCTTACAAACTTTGTAAACTCAAAACCAACCTTAAAAGAAGGACTGAAAGAGCTTCTCTAAGACAAGACAAAACCCAAAAGAACAGCAAACCTATATAGAAAGGTGGCACAAAAATCCCATGACAGTAATCTCTCTCAATGCCAATGGTCTAAATGATCAGTTGAGAGACACAGAGTGGCAAATGGATTCAAGAAAATCGAATCTTACATTCTACTGTCTTCAAAAACACACCTGAACAATCGGAGCAAAGACAGACTCAAAGTAAAAGTCTGGAAAACAATCCTTCACTCAAAAACCCCTCCAAAAAGGCCTTGGTGCCATACTGGTATATGACAAGCTTAACTTCAGGTTGAAGAAGGTCAGAAGGAACAGTGAAGGTCATTTCTTAATAATCAAGGAGGAATACATACATCAGGAAGAAATTACACTACTAAACATATATGCACCCAGTGAGGGGCCAGCAAAATACCTAAAACAACTACCAATAGACTTCAAAGAAGGCAATGGGAGCAACACAATTGTAGTTAGAGACTTCATCACTGATCTATCAACTCTGGATAGATTGAGAAGATTGAAACTTACCAAGGAAATACTAGCCCTAAAAGAAGAGAGATGGAAGAAAGAGGGCTGGTAGATATATACAGGGTATTTCATCCCTAAAATGCTGAATACAACTTTTTCTCCAGCACACATGGAACATACTGCAAAATAGACGATATGCTGAGCCACAAATCATACTTGCATAAAATCAAGAAGATAGAAATTGTGTCACATGATACACTGAAAATATAGTTTAATTAAACACAAAAACGAAGAATAATACCAAGCACCTGAAACTAAACAGTTCACTGCTGAACAACCAGCAAGTCATAACAGAAATCAAAAGAGGAAATCCAAAAATTCCTGGAAACAAATGAGACTGAAGACATGAATTACCAGAACTTGTGGGATACAGCAAAAGCAGGGTTAAGAGGCAAGTTCATAGCTCTTCAAGCTTCATCAGAAAATAGGAAAAGGCCATCATAAACAGTCTGACTCTCACAACTTAAGATCTTAGAAAGTGATCAGCTAAAGGGAGACAACCCTGACAGAAAAAAATAATAAAACTTAGAGCAGAAATCAATGAGATGGAATATCAAAAAACAATCCAGAAGACCAATGAAACAAAGAGCTGGTTCTTTGAAAAATAAACAAGATTGACAAACAATTAGCAAGACTTGTAAGAAAAGGAAAAGAGAGAGAACCCAAATAAATAGAATCAGAAATGAAAAAGGGGACATCACAACAGAAACCAGAGCAATTCAAAAGATCATCAGAGATTACTATGAGAGTCTGTATGCCACGAAACAAGAGAACCTAGAAGAAATGGACAAATTCCTGAATTCTATAGCCTCCAAAGGATGCACCAAGAAGATTTGGAATACCTCAACAAAACTATCACCATCAAGGAGATTGAATCGGTAATCAAAAGTCTCCCCAAACACAAAAAGTCCAGGTCCAGATGGATTCACCAGTGAATTCTACCAAACCTTTAAAGAGGACCTACTCCCAATCCTTTCAAGCTCTTCTGGGAAACTGAAGAAACAGAAACATTCCTAAATAGCTTCTATGAGGCACATATCTCCCCTGATACCCAAAGCAGACAGAGATGTCATGAAAAAAGGAAAACTACAGACCAATCTCCCTCATGAACACAGATGCTAAGACCTTCAATTAAATACTAGCAAATAGAATCCATGGGATAGTTTCTTTGTTGTCCCTTTCTTCTTTTTCGTTATTTACCGATAGGAAGGCCATTACTTTTTGGGTATTGATTTTGACCCTGCCACTCTACTAAGAATCTATTATTTCTAGGGAGCTTCTTGGTAGAGAGTTTAGGATTTTCCAGGCACACTATGTCATCTGCAAATAGTGACAGCTTGGCTTCTTCCTTTCCTATCTGGATATCCCTTAATGTCTTTTTCTTCCCTGATTGCTATGACAAGTACTTCCAGTACCGTATTTAATAGAAGTGGTGACAGTGGGGAAGCCTTGTCTTGTCCCTGATCTTAAGGGGAAGGCTTTCAGTTTTTCAACATTGGGAATGATGCTCACTGTGGCTTGTAGTAGATGGCCTGGATTATATTGAGGAAGATTCCTTAATTCCCATTTTACGGAGAGTTTTTTTTTATCATGAATCGATGTTGGATCTTGTCAAATGCCTTCTCCTATGGGAATGACCTAACATAATTGTTACTGGTATTTGGCATATCAAATACAACATGGGCAGCTTGCCAGGCTTGCCATGTGGGTGGCATACTCTTGTACTCACCTTTAAATACAACATTTATTGATGAACCGTATGGCGCAAGCAGCCGCGTGAGCCAGGCTGCAATAGGCTCCTCTGCTGGATGGAGTTATGATGAGAGGGAGGTCGGATGTAGAAAATGGTGGCCTCCGTGGAGTAGGGGAGTCGTCTGGCTTGTTGTGAGACTCTGCTGGGGTGGCGGGCCAGGGCTAGAACCCGCCATCCCCCCTGGGTACAGGGACAGCTGGTAGCATCTCTGCCCCATGTCCTCGAGTCTCTGGATATGCATACCTGGGCCGGATTAAAAAAAAAAAAACTGCTGCAGCGTGGGTGTCAATGATCCGGGCTGTGATAGGCTCGCCTGCTAGGGAAAGGGAGGTCCGATGTGTGGAAAATGGCTACCACCCCATGGAGTGGGGGTCATCTGGCTTGTTGTGAGGATCTGCTGGGGTGGCGGGCCAGGGCTAGAACCTGCCATCCCTCCCTGGCACCTCATGAGTGGCTGGACACAGCAACAGCTGGTAGCAGCTCTGCCCCATGTCCGCGAGTCTGTGGATCAGCATACCTGGGCCGGATTAAAAAAAAAAAAACTGCTTCAGGGTGGGTGTCGATGATCCGGGCTGTGATAAGCTTGTCTGCTATGAGAGGGAGGTCCAGGTGTGGAAAATGGCAGCCTCCATGGAGTGGGAGGGGGTCATCTGGCTTGTTGCAAGGCTCTGCTGGGGTGGTGGGCCAGGGCTAGAACCTGCCATCCCCTCCTGGGCGCCTCGTGAGTGGCTGGGCACAGGGACAGCTGGTAGCAGCTCTGCCCCATGTCCTTGAATCTCTGGATCAGCATACCTGGACCAGATTGAAAAAAAAAAAGGCTTCAGGGTGGATGTCGATGATCCAGGCTGTGATAGGCTCATCTGCTACGAGGAGGGATTTTCCACATTCGTGTTTCAACATGGGAACTAAAACTTGCTTTGCTTTATATAGAGACCTTTTATTTACTTGCTAATTTGGTACAACTCAGTAAGGCATTTTTTTCTCTCTGCATCTCAGTCTGCCACCATAGATGCTACTAATTTCAAATGTGTAATGTACAGTCTACATCAATAATCACACTGTGGTATAATAAGCAGATCCCAGAATTGTTAAATCTAGAGGCTGTTGTTATATACTGGAATTGACACATGACTTGTCTGATTAAACCCATTTATTTAAAGTTTTATGGAGCCCAAGAATATAAATATTTATAGTTTTACAGGCACAATGAAACTTCACTTTATCCACAATTGAAATGCAAATTCCTCCATCTAAGTCCATTATACCCTGTTCACCAACTCCCATCCTGCTTGGTAAACTCAATTCTCCTGTAAGTTAATAAGTTAAGCACTAATTTACTTTCGTTTCTTTATATAGAAAATATGAGTGACATTATTAACATTTGTATCTCCTTCTGACTTTCTTTGTATAGCATCACCCTTCTAGTTTTATCCTTGTTATAGCAAAGGAAAAATTTAAAATTTTTTGCTGAATTTACTCATCTGTTGGTTGTCACTTAGTAATGGGTTGATTCCAGAGCTTATGTCTTGCAAATAGCACTGCAAAAAATAGATAGCTATGTTTTCCAGAAAGGCTGTACCAGCGGGCATTCCCACCAACAATGGATGAGTGTCCCCTTTTCCCCACACCCACGCCAGCACTTGTTGTTCTTGTTCTTTTGAATATGTGCGAGTCTCTGTGGTGTAAAGTGGTATCTCATTGTTGTTTTGATTTGCATCTCTCTGATGATTAGTGATGATGAGCATTTTTTCATATGTTTTTTGGCCATTCGAATTTCTTCCTTGCTGAAGTTTCTGTTCATTTCTTCTCCCCATTTTTTGATGGGGTTGTTTGTTTTCTTCTTGTAAAGTTCTACCAGTGCCTGATATATCCTGGATATTAACCCCTTATCAGATGGGTATTGGGTGAATATTCTTTCCCATTCTATGGACTACTTTTGTATCTTAGTCACTGTTTCTTTTGAGGTGCAGAAACTTTTTAGTTTCATGTAGTCCCATATGTTTACCCTTTCTTCTAGTTGCTTTGTTAGTGATGTTTCACCTTTGAAGATGCCTTTAGCTTCAATGTCGTGGAGGGTTTTTCCTATATTTTCTTCAATGTACTTTATGGATTCAAGTCTGATATTGAGATCTTTAATCCATTTTGATCTGATTTTTGTGCATGGTGTTAGACACAGGTCCAAATTCATTTTTTTACATGTCGTTGCCCAGTTTTCCCAACACCACTTGTTGAAGAGGCTTTCCTTACTCCATTTTAGACTCATTGCACCTTTATCAAAGATTAAATGATCATGTGTTTGAGGTTGGGTGTCAGGATACTCAATTCTATTCCATAGGTCCACAGGTCTGTTTTTATTCCAATACCATGCTGTTTTAATTACTACTGCCTTGTAGTACAGTTTGAAGTTGGGAAAGGTGATGCCTCCCATCTTCTTTTTCCCGAGGATTGCTTTAGCTATCCTTGGGGGTTTATTGTTCCATACAAATTTCAGGAGTGTTTGGTCAATTTCTTTGAAGAATGTCATGGGTATCCTCATAGGGACTGCATTGAATCTGTATAGAGCTCTAGGGAGTATTACCATTTTGACAATGTTAATTCTCCCCCATCCATGAACAGGGAATATGTTTCCATTTCCTTGTGTCCTCTTTTATCTCTTGGAGCAGTGTCTTGTAGTTTTCTTTGTATAGGTCCTTTACATACTTGGGTAAGTTGATTCCTAGGTATTTGTTTTCTGTGGTACAATTGTGAATGGAATAGTTTCCTTAATATCCCTTTCTTCTCTTTCGTTATTTGTATATATAGGAAAGCCACTGACTTTTGGGTGTTGATTTTGTATCCTGCCACTCTACTATATGTCTATTGACCCAGCCATACCACTCCTGGGAATCTACTCTGGGAAGCCAAAAATATGCAGCGGAAACACCATCCCTACTTTTATGTTCATAGCAGCATTATTCACAATAGCCAGAATCTGGAAGCAACCAGAGTGCCCGAAAATCGATGACTGGATAAAAAAGCTTTGGTACATCTACACAATGGAATACTATGCAGCTGTTAGGAAAAATGAAGTTATAAAATTTGCCTACAAATGGATGGACATGGAGAAGATTATGTTGAGCAAAATTAGCCAGAAGGAGAGAGACAGGTACAGAATGACTGCATTTATCTGAATAACATAAATATATAGGTACATATTATGATACCAATATCCAAGGTCAAGTGAAACATACATCAGGAGGTCCTGTCAAAGGTGGAAATTATCACAAACATGTGGGAGTCAGAGGCTAGGTAAGACAGAAAATGGAACAGTGTGCTAACAATTGTTGAGGGTACTAATGCCAACCTAGAACTGAGCATTAAATAGAGGCAAAAAGATACACATGACAACCCTTTAATGTATGTTCTGTAATCCATAGTCTGGAGGGGAAGGAAAAGAGAAAGATAGAGAAATGGAAAGAAATAAAGAACCTGCCATGGAGGAGGGCTGGGAGAGGGGAGGGAACCGGGACGTTGGTGGTGGGAGATGGGCACTGGTGGTGGGATGGGTGCTGCAACACTGTATGACCAAAACCCAAATATCTACTTTTTAATTGTATATCTTTGTAATTGCAAAAATTAAAAAATTAAAAAATAAAAAAATAGATAGCTATGATATAGAATGCAGTGCTTTGCCATTCTTTGGATGTAATTTTCATAAACACATATGAGGGGTCATTTATTCTTTGAGCATCTATCTGCCCTAGGTTCTTGGATATAGATAATTTTCACGGATTTGAGATTATATATCTCGTAATTTTTTTTATTCCCTGATAAACTTAAGAATAACTTATTCACTCCGCTCATTTTATTTTCCTTTTGCCATCTAAATGGCTTCCTTGGAGAAGTGGATAATTGACATATTTAAGATATTAGCCCTCTGTAAGATGTTTGGATGCAAGTATTTCCCCCCCATTCAGTAGAACACCATTTTTGTTTTAATGATAGTTTCTTTTCAGTGTGCAAAAGCTTTTATGTTTGATGTAATTCCACTTATTTTGCTTTAGTTCTCATTGACAATGGAGTAGAATTACTGAAAACACTAGTGAAGTCAGTATCACAGTATATTTCACCTTAGTTATAATTTATTGCTCCATCAGCAACCCCAGAAAAGATCCAGACCCACTCCAGACCCACAGCTGTGCCACTTGGTGCCACGTGGAAGCAATCCATGGAGCTGACCTCCCAGAAAGGGTCTCAGCCAACCCCTGGCTGAGTCCAACATTGCTCCAAAGGTTTGCTCACACGTGTGGAGGAGGAGCCACGCTGACCAGACTTGGAGCAGGAATTTGGGCTCCTCTGCCCTTTCCTCCACCTCCATGCCATTTATCCCGGAAGAGAGACCCACAACAGACAGTAGCTCTGGAGTGGCCTCCAGACATTCTTAGATAGTACTAGATTTTAGGATCAGGTCCTTCCAAGGACCTTTCACATTTATACTCTGTGTACATTTCTAGGCACGTTCTAGCTGATTCCCATCATCCCAGTAAGCCTGGCAAGAAGCCAGAGCAAACCACACATCGTGAGGTCAGTCATTCTCAACATCTAGACTCCACAGTTCCTCAGAGATCCACCCAAGAGAAAACATTATCTTTCCCCTTTAAAATTCATCAGTAAATGCTTGAGATGAGAGCCTTTTACTGACAGTATACTGCCTACATGGAAAAGACTGGCAAACTACCTGTATTTTATTTGATATGCCAAAAAAACAGTTACAATTATGGACCTCCTTCCCATCACCTGAAGGAATGGTTTGAAGCTCTTCCTGTCCCTGGAGCAAGCAGATGCCCTTGGGCTATACTTGCTTGTGACAGGACATATGGAAATGTAACTGGTGCCCGTTCTAGCAAATCAATGAATGATGGGAAGATAAGTGATACAAGTGATAACTTATGTATATTGTGGTTTTAGATTTAAAATAAGGTTTTCATAACTTAAATATAAAGTGGTTTAATGATCAAATTTTATTATTCTTTATGATATCATTATATAATTTTTCCAATATTATTTATTGAAAAAAACGTCCTTTATCTATTTGGTGTGGGATCAGGATCACATCTAACAGTGTTCAGGGATTACTCCTATCTCTGTGCTCAGAAATATTCCTGGTGATTCTCAAGGGGCTTTATATGGTGAGAGGGGAGCCAACCAGGGTCACCAATACTCAACCTTAATTCCTTTCTTTGGTTTGCTTGTTTATTTGTTTGTTTGGGGGCCACATTTGACTGAACTCAAGGGTTGCTCATGTTGCATCACTCAGGAATAATTTCTGTTGGTGCTCAGGGGAACCTATGGAATGCCAGGGGTCAAATCGCAGTGAATGCATGCAAGGCAAGTGCTCTACCTTCTGTGCTTTCTATATGGCCTCTTAATCTCCTTAATATCACTCACCCTCTTTTTTCTCTATTATGATTTTGGCCCTTTGCTATAAATTTGCTGTCCATATTTCTAAGAACTATTTCTAAGAGTTCAGCTGCTCATGAGGTGCCCTGGAGGCATGGCAGGTTCTAGCCCTGGCCTGCCACCCCAGCAGAGCCTCACAACAAGTCAGATGACCCCCACCCCGACCTCCGGCCCCGCTCGGGGGGCGCCCCGGGCGGAGGCGGCGGGCGCGGCCCCCCGGGCCCCTAGTCGATGACCCCCACCCCCGAATCCATGGAGGCCGCTGTTTTCCACATCCAGACTTCTTTCTTATCACAACTCCACCCATCAGATCAGACTATCACAGCCCGGCTCGTGCAGCCACTAGCGGCTACACGGTTCATCAATAATTGCTTTATTTAGAGGTGATTACAAGAGTATGCCACCTGCACGGCAAGCCTGGCAAGCTGCTTGTGTCGTATTTGATATGCCAAATACCAGTAACATTTATATTAGGTCATTCTCATGACCTAATATAATGGTTTGAGGCTCTTTATGTTCTTGCAGCAAGCAGATGCCTTTGGGTTCTACTAGCATGAGACAGGACATATGGAGATATTACTGGTGCCTACTATAGCAAATAGAGGATCAATGGGAAGATAGTGATAGCGATAGTGATAGTGATTTCTAAGAGTTAGCTCTCTCACTTTATGTCCTCCTGCTAAGTTCTAACATGATGTAGGCAGGCAAACAGGAAAGGGACTCCAGGGCAATGGAATTCCTAGGGAATAGTAAAACCACCAAGCCCTAAGGCCATCAGGACTTGAGCACAAGAATTAGGGCCTGATAACACCTTTACCTAGAGCTATCCCAGACAGTGAAGGCTGCACTAACCCTCCTAGAAAATATCCAGAAGGAATAAAGGTCAAGAAAAGGGAGTTTCTTTTCAAAGAACTCACAACTCTACCACCTCTTGGCAACCACCCTTACCATGAACTCTTAACTAGAAGCTCTCCCCGTGTGGGGCAGCTTGGTAAAACCCTATAAAATCCACCTTGAACAAAGGAGGCACTTGATTATGGTGCCCAAACCCATGTGATGCTTATGCCCACATGCCTAGTACATGAGTTGCCTCCATCTCTCTTCTTGAGTTATGTACTCTCTTTCTCTCTCTCTCTCTCTCTCTCTCTCTCTCTTCTCTCTCTCTCACTTTGTCTCCTTCTCTGCTTCCTAAAAATCCCCAAATAAGTGAGTTTTTATTTTACTACTCATCTACTCCTGAAATCCTTTCTGTGAGATACAGACAAGGACCCCCAAACCCTGGGTAAGGCGTAGGTCTCATTCTCCTTTCCTGGAAAGAACCATTTCTCTCTCCAGTCTAACTTTGTGTCTCCCTGAGAAATCAGGTGGTGGATATCAACTCCTGTGGCAAGAAGACTAAGCTGACGTCAGATGTGGCTACCTAGTGGGGCTTTTGAGGAGTTAAGATCTGTGCTGTGCAGAGGCTCATCACAGACCTTACTTGTCTTAGCCTTCCCATCAGGTCTCAGGACTACAGGGGTGGTTTAGAGATAGTGACTATCTCTACCCTCCCTGCCTCACATAAGCCACCCATGGGGACCAACTGACTTCATTCCAATAGTCTGAGTGTCAACTTATATTCCAACACTGCACTACTTATTAATGTCAAGGTTAAGTGGACATGGTAATATCCTGTTGTTCAAAGTTAGCTATGTTTAATAAGGATGATGACACCAAATTTTATTCTGGGTTTCAAATAAACACTTAAAATTAGGGGTGCCCAGCACACAGTAGGTGGTTAAGCAGAACTGAGCTGGTAAATTCTTAAGAAAGGATAGAGTTAAAGGAGATTTGGACCTCAGTCACAGAGCATGCCCTCTGGTGTTCAATGGGAACACTTTAAAGCAAGGGTGGGTCCCTTTTTATAATTTGTCCTGCTTTATTTTTTATTTTTATTTTTTGGGTCACACCCAGCATTGCTCAGAGGTTTCTCTTGGCTCTTCACTCAGGAATCACTCATGGCGGTGCTCGTGGTACCATATGGGATGCCGGGGATCGAACCGGGCTGGCACAGGCTGGCTTGTGCAAGGCAAACGCCCTACCTGCTGGACTATCGCTCCAGCCCCTTGTCCCTGCTTTAAGAGATCTAAAGGGGGCTCTATAATTCAAGTTTATAGCTTACTTGCCAACAATTAGCTAAGAACTGGGAAATTCTGTCTGTCTGCTGGGCTTAAGCAAATGTCCCTTAGTCTCAAATTATCTCTTATATTAGCATGGGTTGAATAGATTTTTGCTTCAGGAATTGAATTTGCCCTTAGGCTTTGTTTCCATGGAAGTGAGATGCAATGTAGCATTCACAAACAAGTTTGCAAGACATCACCAAGGTCTGTTAAGTCTACTGGTGACTGTTACTATGTAAACTGATATCCAATATATGAGAGTTTTTTAAATCAGATTAATGGATGCACTGACCTTATATTGCAGAAGAAAAATTAACCAATGACAATAGTTAATGAAAGATAGTAAATAACTAAATTTTATGAAAGTTTTAAAAATATGCAATTCTTATAAAAATAACTCAGAAGAGACATCAAATTTTAAAGAACAGTATCTAAATTCATTAAAAACTATAAGGCATTCAGATTTACAGAAGGCACAGAAAGACAATAAAAGCAGTCCCTGAAACTGATAAAGAACTATTACATTACAATTAACAAAGTAGTTAAAACTGATCATAAATATGTAATGATCAGAGATTATATATTCCTGTCTCTGTACTAAAGGATCACTCTTGGCAGGATTCAGAGGGACCATATGGGATGTCAGAGATTGAACCCCAGTCAGATGCCTGAAGACAAATGCCTTACCTGCTGTACTATCACGCTGACCCCAAAGGTTCTCCTATTTTGTAAAATGAAAGTAATATTGTTGTAGGTGGGCCCCACAGGTGGCTTATGTGAGGCAAGAATGGGAGAGAGATGGTTGCTTTCTCCCCCGAGCCTCCTCTACTGCCTGGGACCTGCTGGACAGGCTTAGACTGATAGTGTCTGAGAAGAGCCCCTGCATGGCATGGGCCTGAGCACCACCAGCCCCACAAGGTAGCTGTCAAGCCACACCTGGTGTCCGCTTGATCTCTAGGCATGGGAGTTGATCCCCACCACCAGAGATTTCTCGCGGAGCCACAGACTCAAGCTGGAGTGAGGAATTACTCTTTGCAGGAAAGGAAAGTCAGTCCTAGCCTTCCCCAGAGTTTCCTCAGGGTTCTTGTCTTCCTCGAAAAAAATAATTTTCAGGAGTAGATGAGCAGTGAAATAAAACAGATTTTATTAAGAAGGGTTTTAGGATGGAGAAGGAGAAGGGAAAGAGAGAGTAATGTGCTCAAGAGAAAACATGGACTGCACCAGAGGTAGAGAGCAGGCCCTCAATGATTTCCAAAGGAGGCTTTTATCCCTTTGGGTTGAAATGCTCTGGAATCTTCTCCTGGACCATTAAAGGTTGATTGGGGGCTAAGGGCTGTGCAGAAGAAGGTGGATCCAGCTTCCTCAAGGTCCATTGTTGGTTAATGAATCTTATCAAGTCTTCATTCCTGGTTCCAAAAGGTGATAGCCTAATGGCAACAGTTCACTGTCATGCAGCCCCCCTACCCCCACCTGCCTGCCTACATCAAACCCCTATAGAGATTTCACCCATTAAATCTTTAAGGGGTGTCAGGGACACTGCTGGGTCCCCAACAGTGCCAGGAAATGAGTTCCCTTCTACCTCCAAAGCTGGCAGGGAACGGATGAAAACTCAGGAATTCAATGCAGTTTTAAAATGCTTTACTTATCACAGGTTCAGGCATACAAATTAGCAATAGGAAAAACCCTCTGCTTAGGATTCCCAGCTAGAACCCCAGCCATGTGTAGGCCAAGATGGTGGCCACCACGTGTTAAGGCCCTGTAAAGAGGAGACAAAGACAAAACTCCCAAGAAGAGTGTGGAGCCCACAAAGAGAGCCCAAAAAGAGAGAGAGCCAGAGAGGAAGCAGCCTAGTTTTATACCCCTGCAACTCAGACTTCCCACTATTATGGGAAGCAGGGAGGGTCAAATGCCCCTTTATATGCTAATGTTTTGAGCCAAGATCTGCCTGGAATTGCCTTTATAGGTTAGAGAATTGGGGTTTCTGAGATGGCATGTCTCTGTACCAAAGACTAATACGGAATGCCAGTTAAATATTTCTCCAAGCCTTCACAAGAGTCTTGTCTACTTCATGGTAGTTTTGTATTTTGTTGCCTTTGAGTTACAGGGAGCCATGCTTGCTTGCTTGGAGGCAAACAGCATTTCTCTCTGGTCTAATTACTTAGAGATCCAACATGGCCAGGCAAATATGCTGGTAAGATCTATCTAGTCCCACGATGATTGTGGTAGCATGAGAGAATATTTATACCAGCCAGTACAGAATACATGGTCAGATAAACTGCCACACTTAAACTACTCCCTTATATACGAGTGATTTGCAGGGAGGCAATCCAGGGCAGATGCAGAGGCTTGTAGGATTTTTGGTGTCCTGCAACAACTCCCCCTGATTAGTTTACCATAATAAAATTGAAAAAGTACAAAATATTTAGTAACATACAAAAATTAAGAGAAGAAAAAAAAAATTCCAATTACAGAATGATAATTCATGTTACTTTAGGATCCTAACTTGTCTTTGGACCCAAAGCAAAGTTCATGACAAACTGCTTTTAGCTTTTTGATTATGACGAACCATAGTTTGGACTGTCCATAATTTGTGAGAGCCTATTTGCCATATTTTAAGTAAAGTCACGTGTTTGGAGAAAGGTCTGAAGAACAGCCACTGGAACAGGAAAAGCGGTCACCATAAGAATGAGTCTCTGAAAAAAAAAAGAATGAGTCTCTGGAGAGCAGTGATCAGGAACTCACTTCCTTGAATTGTCAGGAGCAAGAACACTGGAACAAATACCTCGAACTCTGGAACAGGAGTCTTGAGCACTGGAACAGGTGTCTGGAACATCGGTGTAGGCGTCTTGCAGGGCTTCTTCAGCCAGGAAACACTGGCACTGGTCATCATACCTGTAACTCAATCTTAGGCGAGATAAAAACATTTTCCAAGAGTAGTCACAAATAGAGATATTAGTTAGGGCTTTGGCAGGGATACAAGTCTGGTATGGAGAGAAGAACATAAAGAAGCTCCAACACAGGTGGAGCAGGGAAATAAGTATGAGAATTGATGAATTCAAAATTGATGAGTTTAGTATGTCAGCAGAGCTGATGAATATAATAGAGGTTTATAGTGATCAGAAATTGAGAAGATAATAGTTGAGACATAACATAGACACAACATTAGTTACAGACATAACGGTGGCCACCACACGCACACAAACATTTGATCGATCAATATATTACAGGTGTATATATGACCCATCTATGGAGATAAATGGTAATGAATCAAGCGCTTCATTAATATAAAGCTGGCAAATGATGGTGAGGAACTGTCTTTTCCTGTGAATAGAACATTATAAAAAACTTATTTTTTCACAAATTATTAATTTTAGTGAGCACTGTTTTAGGAGTCTTGGAGTATTAAGCACTATAGCGCAGGTTTATTGCAAGACAATGTCTTATCCTGTAAAGAGAGTCATTAAAAAACTTTTTTTCATTGATTTAGCAAACTTATTTGTAATGAGCACTGTGATCAAGGTCCAAAGCTTTGAGCATAATAGAAGGAATCTGCAGCATCCAAGTTCTTTTCTGCAAATGCCTGTGAGCAAAAACAATAAAAAAGGAAACTCTAATATTAATCCTTGAAACATTTTGACATTGAGCACTATGCTCGAGTCCACCCATTTTTCCACCTTTTTTAAAATTTCATAAGAAAGAAAGCATTTAGGCTGTAAGGTAAGATATCAGACATGAACCATGATCAACCGACTGCAAAACAAGATCATTATGAAAATGAACCAATCCAGGAGGTTTAAACAGCAACTTGCAATTTAAAATTTAAGACTTTATATTGAAAGAATTAGTTGTTTTCTGATTCTTGGAGAATTTTAGTCTTAACAAGTCGCAGAGGAACCCAGAGTTTCTTGGAAAGGTTATCATCTGTAGAAATGAAAGCATAAACTCTTCCCAGAATGAGGAGGTGACCTGCAATCCTTTTATCATCAATTTTCACCCAGATAGGTGAATTGACTGTTTTTGAGTTCGCATATCTTTTTTGAAAGTGACATTCAGCCATGGTATAGGGATCTCCTTGAGGTATATTTAAGAAATTTAAGGTGAATAATGTTAAAGAATCCATTGGAGGCATACTTGTTTTTTGTTGCTTTAATAACTGAGTTTTAAGCGTTCTGTGAGCACGTTCAACAATTCCTTGTCCTTGTGGATTATATGGAATTCCTGTAATATGTTTGATCTGCCATTCCTCACAAAAGGATTTGAAGGTTTTGCTGGTGTAAGCAGGACCATTATCTGTTTTTATGGTATGGGGAATACCCATGACAGAGAAGCACTGGAGTAAAAATGAACAAACAGATTTAGCTCTTTCAGAAGTCATAGGAACAGCCCATATGAACCGAGAATACGTATCAATGTCCACATGAAGGAAAGGTTTGTTGGGAAATAAGTTAGTATGAGTTACATCCATTTGCCACAATTGGTTTGTCTGTAAACCTCGAGGATTTGTTCCTGCCACCTGAGATGTACAATGTAAAGGAGCACAGTCAGGACAGTTGTGGACAATTTGTTTAGCTGTCTCCATGGGATGCCATGATGTACATGAAGGTGGCAGGCAAAGTATCTAAAGTCTGGTGCTCTTCCTCAGCTGATTTAAATACTGGTGTTGCCAAGAGATCTGCTGCTTCATTTCCTCAAACCATCGACCCGGGAGTCAGCTGTGAGAACAGATGTGGGAGATGTATATAGGGTATGTTCTTTTTCGGAGGAGATCTTGTAGTTTATGGAGTAGCTCCTGAATTATAGGATTATGGGCATTTAAAGAAGCAGTGACAACTCCAGGAAATAAACCAACTACATATGCAAAATCACTCACCACATTACATGGGCCAGATACATGGGATAGTAAATGTATCAGGGTAGCGAGTTCCACTTGTTGAGCAGATTTATAATTTGTATGTACAGTAGTGGTGAGTGAAGGACCTGTAATTCCACCCTTTCCTGATGAGGAACCATCAATATAATACACTGGAGCATCATGAATGGGAGAGGAGCGGACAGAGGTGGAAATTAGAAAAGATGTCCCTTTCAGAAATTCCCAGGTTTTTCCAGCTGCTAATGATATTTCTCCTGAAAATCTGCTAAAGCTGTCTGAAGGATTTCACTTAGAGGTAAAAGAGCTACAATTTCTTTTTTAGGGTCAGGTAGTACAATTACATGAGGATCATGTCCAAGTAATACTTGGGTTCTTGATTTTCCCTTAATTATAAGGTTGGCTATTATCTCAAGGTAAGGTGTAGCAGTTGATTCTGCTTGTTATGTAAGTAAACCCATTCTAAAGGTCCAGATAATTGGGCTATAGCAGCAGTTGGAGACTCTGGAGTGTTGAAGACCAATAACCATACCTTTTCTCCGGGATTAAATCTGGAAAGGTAAGATTTTTGAAGCCTATCCATGGAAAATTCTAATTCCTCCTGAGCCTTAGGAGTTAGTTGCCTTGGGGTATTCAAAGCAGGATCACCTTCTAGGATGTGGAACAAGTTACTGAGCTCACAGTTAGGAATCCCAAGGGAGGGGCACACCCAGTTGATATCTCCCAGCAGTTTTTGAAAATCATTCAAGGATTTGAGCCTTTTTTTCACTTATGGAAATTTTTGAGGACGCACTGTAGTGTGGTTAAGAGCATAGCCCAAATATTCATATGGAGGCTGCATCTGGATTTTTTCTGTAGCTACTTGTAAACCAGCCTCTGGTAAAACTGTCATTACATCATTATATAAATTCTGGAGATCTCTGGAATTATCACAAGCTAGCAGGATATCGTCCATGTAGTGGATAATGTATGAACCAGGAAATTTAGCAGGAATGGGTAACAAAATCTCATCAATAAAGTGTTGACACATTGTAGGTGAATTAGTCATCCCTTGCGGCAATAATGTCCATTGAAACCTATGTAAAGGGCATTTATGATTAATAGAAAGAACTGAAAATGCAAACCTTTTCCGATCATTTCGGTGGATAGGTATGCTGTAAAAGCAGTCTTTTAAATCTATGATAATTAGCAGCCAATCTTTAGGAATAGCTGGTGGAGAGGGGAGCCCAGGTTGCAGGGCTCCCATGGGGACCATAGTAGAATTTACATTCCTTAAGTCAATTAGCAAATGCCATTTGCCTGATTTTTTTCTGTATCACAAAAACAGGAGAATTCCATTCTGAAAACGTTCTTCAATATGTCCTAAATTCAACTGTTCTTCCACGAGATTTGTTAGCGCCTCTAACTTTTTTGATATTGAGGGGCCACTCTGATGCCCATATAGGTTTGTCAGACTTCCACTGAATACAGATAGGTGGTGGGTGCTTAACCACGGCGACCCGATTAAAATGGGTTGCTCCCTGTGTTAGGCTTATTATGGAGAGCTGGAACAGGTGCCTGATGGGGAATTGACGAGGTATGTGAATCACTGCCCCCAACTGCTCCAGCATGTCTTTACTCCATGAAGGTCTGTATTCTGTATTTGCTTCCTGCTGACAAAAGGGGCTTGTAGACTCTGCCTACAAGGGGTGAAATCTCCTTACTACCTTAGTTTGAATGGGGCCCAGGTGATGAATGAAAATTTGGTTTTAAAGCTTTCATCATCTGTAAGACAAAAACCAGATCATTTAGCTTAATGAATTGTTACTTGGAAATGATAACACCCTGGAGGATTAAAAGTTCCTCTTTGCCCCAGTGAGGGCAGAATGGTTTGCTGTTTTATAAAACACAAATGTTAAAGGTAACACAAATGCAAGCAAACCTCGCTGAACATTTTGAGCATTTGCATGAAGTCATGTTGCCAACCCTTAAGATTTATTTATGGCACGTAGAGCAGTTCTGAGTTACTCTTAACTGCCCTGTTCAGTTCCTTTCCATGTACGATTGTTATTCACTAATGTTATTTTATCCAATATTCCATTGTTCCTCTTCTGCAAAGTATTTTGGCTTAAAGGAATTGGTACCATGATGGCTTAAGAATCAAAAGCTGTTAAAATTTTTATTTTCTTCAAATGACTCTATGTGCTTATGAACTAAGACTGAACACTTAACCAATTTGGATATTAACTTGAAGCTTCTTGGCCTATTAACAGATTTAAGAGCATGTCTGTCTTTTAGCTGATGCTACTGGTCAGATTAATAGCAGCATGTGTATTTTGAACTCTCTTCTATACTATGCCGGTTACCTACAGTCAGTAAGACAAGTTCTATCTGAATTACCAAGGGGTACCTTTTAAATTAAGCCTACTTGGATACCTTTATTCAATTACTTTTTGTAGAGCTAGAATTTGATTTTTACAAAAGTTATAGAAACATGGTTTTCTCTCTACCATCACTTTAATTTTCCAAATGACCTAATAAACATGCCTTTTTCTTTTGCATAGAACACAGAAAGATTGGAGAACTCTCCACTCCAGGTACCCCGTTACTACTAAGAAGTCCTGGGGGTTGGCTAATACAGAGCAGGAAACACCAATGATGGTATGTTAGTGTCTTTGCCTGTTACATCAGAGCTACCCCAGGCTTGGCCATAACATGAAGATCAGGTTCCACAATAAGCTACAGGTGGCCCCAGGCTTCTTTCACTGGGTTTCAAGAGCAGAGAGTGACCACAGCCCTTAGCCCCCATCAACATTTAATGACCCAGCAGAAGATTCCAGAGCATTCCAACCCAAAAGGATAAAAGTCCACTTTGGAAATCAGTCAGGGCTTGCTTTCTGCCTTTGGAGCAGCTCACATCTCCCCTTGTGAGATGTGTACTCTCTCTTACTTTCCCTCCCTCCCCCCATTTACTCCTTAATAAAATCTGTTTTACTCCACTGCTCATCTACTCCTGAAAATTCTTTTTCTGCAAGGAAGACAAAACCCTGAGGAAACCCTGGGCAAGGCCTAGGACTGACCTTCCCCTCCTACAAAGAGCAATTTATCACTCCAGCCTGAGTCTGTGGCTCCACGAGAAATCTTGGGTGGGGGATCAACTCCTCTGTCTAGAGATCAAAAGGACATTAGGTGTGGCTTGACACCTAATTGGGCTGGTAGTGCTCAGGCCCACGCCATGCAGGGACTCATCTCAGACTCTATCAGTCCTAAGTCTGCTCAGCAGGTCCCGGACAGCAGAGGTGGCTGGGGAGAAATCGGCCATCTTTCTCCCCTTCTTGCCTCACATAAGACAGCCACGGGGCCCACCTACATCAATATATCTTATATCTGAGAAACACATAGTTAATATATATATGTGTGTGTGTGTGTGTGTGTGTGTGTGTGTGTGTGTGTGTGTGTGTGTTCTGTGTGTAGACATAAGATTGAAAACATATTTACTCTAAGCAAAAAAAAATCGGTTGTACCTATAAAAACAGAAGGCAAATACACTTTACACTAATATCTATAGATACATTGTTGATGCCTTTGCAAAGAAAATGCAAAGTTAATTTCAGAGTAATATATATTCTGTGGGTGGGAAAATCCCACATTTCTCCTAGTATCATTATTCCAGACTTTTCTGGAAATGGAACATCACATGGAACATGGCAAAGGGGTTTTGTCTTAAGAACCTTGAGAAAATTATTGATATTATCCTGAATTATTCAAGTTTGTGTAAATAATATAGGTTCCTAAAGTCAAAGATAACTATAGTCAGACAAAGTGACAAGGATGACTATGGAAGAATAGAAAGAGAAATGAAACTTCATGTTTCTTGCCTCTAGACAGTGGATAAGGCTTGAAAATTGTCCTTGGAAGGTGGTAAACAGTTTTGACTAGTGCTGCCCTCTCTACTTCCACCTCCTATCCAAAGAGATATCCTGGATCATACTTTATTTCTCACTTAGAGAACAGACTATAAATTTGTATATCTTAAATCACTAATTTTGGAGGTAATTTGCTACATGAATAAATTCCTGCCACTGCCCACCTGTTGGGGAGCTGCTAGGGTCCCCTGACAGTATCAGAACAGAAGTTCTCTTCTACCTCCAAGACTTCTGGGGAACAAATTAAAACTCACAGGTCTGGAATGATTCCAAAAAGGATTTTAATAGTACAAAAGGTACACCCGGCAGAGCAGAAACCAGCTTTTCCCGTTGAACCCGCTGCATCCCAAGGACCACGAGAGCATCTTCCAACCCGAGTCCACCATTCCTATGGAGCCTCAGAGGAGCCCAGAGAAACCCCCCACACCTTGCTGGCAACGATCTTCACAATCCACACTCTGCAGCTGGTAAGATCTCCACCCAGCATATTAATCGAGTCTCCAGCCCACAGACCAATCCAGTCTTCAGCCCAGCTTGTCAGAAACCCAGCCTACAAGGACCCACCCTGCAGAGACCCGCCCTTCAGAGGAGAGTATTTCAAGCCCAGGAATGATGGAGCCTAAGACACAGGTACACCCGGAAGAGCAGAAACCAGCTTTCCCCATTGCGTGCGGCTGCAGAGGCGGCCACGAGATTTACCTCCAAATTACCATAAATAATCTACCCACCCCTCTGAGAGAGCCCCACAAAGTAATGAGAATATAGCACCCACATGGCAGAGCCTGGCAAGCTGTCCAATGCGTGTTCGATATGCCAAATCCAGTAACAAAAATGTTTATTTTCCTGACCCCGAAAAGAGCCCTTAATATGGCAGCAGTAAGAAAGGCGAACAAGCAGTGCCTGATAAAATTTCACGGCCATCATAGGCTGCCAAAACGAAGGACTAAAATGACTGTCTGTACTTTCAATGCACGTACCCTGGCCTTGGAAGCATATATTGAGGATCTGATGGTGCAAGCACAAAAGATCAAGTACGACATCATTGGTCTGACTGAGACGAGGAGGCGTCAGTCGCATCATGCTGTATTTGACAACAGAGAAGAATTGTTCCTTGGAACATGTGACGAAAAGAGGCGTCGGTGGCATTGGTGTCCTTGTCAAGACGAACATGGCTGTCAACATTGATTCATTTGAATGCCTAACAAAACCAAATAGAACGACTACACTTGAGGAGATGTGGCCCACTGCCAGCAATTTCTATCTTCATTGTCTATACACCAACATCCACATACAAAGAAGATGAAATTGAGAAATTCTACATGGAATTGGATGAGTTCTATAAAAAAAGACCACACCTTCTACAAGATCATAGTTGGTGATTTTAATGCCAAGATAGGACCAAGAAGATCGGCTGAAGAACTCCACATGGGGACCCATGGCCTAGAATTGAACTAACAGGGTGAGAGACTACTGAGTTCATCATGTCCACCAAGACCATTCATGGGAACTCACAGTTTCAGAAGGCTGAAGCGAAACGTTGGACATGGGAATCTCCTGGTAAACAGTTCCACAATGAAATTGACCACACCATCTTCAATCGACGGTTTTGTCTGACCGATATTGCTGTCATCCCCAAATTCCAAAAAAGGATCGGACCACCGTCTCCTTTGTGCAAAATTCTACTTCCCGCAATGGGGAGATAAGGCTGCAAAGTTTAAGAATAGAACTCCCCATACGACCACCAACTGGGAATGCTTTGGCACTATTGCAGCAACATGGGAAGATACCATCGTTGACAACATCGATGAAGAATACAACGGACTGGTTCAGCACCTTCATGATTGTGCGAAGAATGCCGAGAGAGAGAAAGACACAAAAGGATGCTTGTCTTCAGAAACTCTTGAGCTCATCTGCCAACATTGCAAGGTGCGAGCCTCAGGAGACCAAAAGCTAACGTCCAAGCTTGCTAAATGGTGCAGAGAAGCGATAAAAGACCTCAAAGACAGAAGAGCAGAAATACTGGGAGATGCAGCAGAAGCCGGGAAAGGCATTCGCAATGCCCGCCTGTCCTTCGCCAACTATAAGACCAAGATGACTGCCCTCCGATGCCCTGATGGATCTATCACATCTTCCAGAAAGGCGATGGAGAAGATTATCCTGGACTTCTACTCAAATCTTTTTGATAGCCACATCCGCCTGCCCACATCCCAAATTCCACAGGGAAAGGCACCAGGCCCAGACAAAGTCAGACCCGAACACCTGAAGGATCTGCCTTCGGTACTCATCAATACACTAGCTCGGCTCTTCACACGCTACCTGTCTGAATGCAAGGTGCCCTCCCAATGGAAAACCAGCAGGACAGTTCTACTGTTCAAGAAGGGAGGCATTCAAGACATTGGCAACTATCGCCCCATCTGCCTGTTGAACATCATCTACAAGTTGTTTACACGTGTCATCCTGAACAGGATTAGCAGAACACTAGATGAAGGACAACCATGCGAGCAAGCAGGCTTCCGGAAAGGATTCAGCACAATCGACAATATCCACACCGTAACCAAACTCATTGAGGTTGTAGGGAGTACAAGATGCCGCTCTGTCTCACGTTCATTGATTTACAGAAAGTCTTTGATTCTGTTTGAGACTGAAGCGGTAATTGAAGCCATAGCCAAACAGGGTGTTCAAACCCAATACATCAAGATCCTTCGTGAGCTGTATTATGGATTCACCACCAGGATCTCACCATTCTACAAAGTGATCATTAATGTGAAAAGAGGGGTTCCACAGGGTGATACCATTTCACCAAAACACTTCAGCGCCACCCTCGAGAACATCATGCAACAATTAGAATGGGAAGGAATGGGAGTGAAGATAGATGGTCGGCAACTAAACCACCTCCGCTTCACTGATGACATCGTTCTAATAACACCAAACATTAGCCAAGAGGCACAAATGCTGGATGACTTTGACCGAGAATGTGGAAAGATATGTCTACAGCTGAATCTGAATAAAACTATGTTCATGAAAAATGAACTAGTTCCTGAGGCCCCTTTCACTCTCAATGGAACAAACATCTCTGAATGCAGCAGTTATGTGTACCTAGGTCGAGAAGTCAACATGATGAACGACCTAAAACCTGAGCTACGTAGGAGGAAGAAAGCGGCATGGAATGCCTTCAAAGGCATTGAAGAAATAGCTAAAAGGACAAAGAACCTCCAGCTCCGGGCACATCTCTTTGACTCCACCATTCTCCCTGCATTAACATACGCCTCAGAGACCTGGGCCCTACGAAAGCAGGATGAGAATGCTATTCTGGTCTCCCAGAGAGGAATTGAAAGAGCTATGCTTGGAATATTACGTTTCACTCAAGTGAGTGAATGAATCCGGAGTTCTGACCTCCGTCGCTATTCCAGAATCAGGGACGCTGTCTCGTTTGCCAAGGCTTCGAAAATCAGATGGGCTGGACATGTAATGCAATTTGGAGACAATCGCTGGACTAGAGCCATTACCGACTGGATCTCACGGGATGTCAAAAGATCACTTGGCCGCCCACCTACAAGATGGTCAGACTTCCTTGTTAAGACCCTGAAGGAACGGTTTGAGGCTCTTCATATTCCTGAATCAACCAGATGCCATTGGGCTACATTGGCACGTGATAGGGTCCAATGGCATTGTTACTGGTGCCCGCTCGAGCAAATCGATGAATATCGGGATTCAAGTGATCAATAGTAAAAAAGCTCTACACTGCAATTCAATCTAATGAAAGAACTCAAACTCTGGTCAGAACTTAGACCATGCAAGAGGCCCAAGTCTCCCACCAAAGAGAGAGGATCTCACACAATAGGTGTCCTACACAAAGAAGGACAAAAAGCCCGTCCACTATTATACACAAAGTAATTCTATCTGTTGACAGGGAGTGTCATATCAACAAAGAAACCTAAACAGCTTGTAGAAGGGTGGTGCCACACCCTATTATAGGTATAAGCAAAAGATTAAGTCAAGGACTAATCCCTTCTTCTGAGATAATCTCTTATGTAAAACACTGGAGAGAGAGAGGGCTGGTATAAAGTAATACATCTTAATTTCATAGACTTCATATAATCCTGATGGTACTCACAAAGGTCCTTCTTATTTATTATCTGAACCACACTGATTCTGAGTATCTCGTTCTTCATATACTGAAAGGGTCATGCTTACCTTCTTAAGGGCAAACTAGTATGATCCTTCCTAAAATTTTAAAGGTAGTCTCAATGTAGCTGGGATGGCAGTCTCCTGGTAAATTCTAACTGTCCTATGGTGGGTGCAGTGTTATAAAGAGGAACTGTGCGCAGTCTAGATAACATAGAAGTCTTAGTAGATGTATAATAATTCAGAAGTTATTCAGAGACAAGGTGACTTCTGTAACTGCCAAACCTTCTATCAGTGTTTACATAGAAGAGAGATCTCATTAGAATAAATCTTGGCTTAAGACAATGTAAGTAGATTAAGCTGTGAGCAAACTCCCAAGCTAGCTAAACCTGTCATGCAACACCCCGCCACCTACTTCATACATTGAAATATGAACTTTCCTAGAGATTGTGTTAGAAGGTTTTACTTTCAGGGAATGATTTAGTTATGAATACAGTATTCTTATGAATAGGCACAATTACTATTTTTGTGAAAAATACCCTACTGAAATCTTTCACCCCATATATTATGTTTAAATACACCATGTATGAACCAGGAGAAGAAATCACCAGACATGGTATTTTTTATCATTTTGGATTATGTAGAACTATTTATCAGAACTATGAAAAATAGGTAATTTTTGCTTATGAAGTATCCAATCTATGGTAGTCTATAATAGCAGTCCAAAATTATGACAAAGGAGCATTTATTTATTTATTTAGTTAGTTAAAATGCTAAAGGATCAAGTTATCTAGATTATTAACAATCCTGTTCAAGAATGAAGCAAATGTTAGAGTTTGTAACATTTGCACCAACAATAGTCATTATGGTAAAGCAACGCAGGAATTCCATCAAGCTCAGTGAGTGAAGACATTGGCCCAGAAGAGCCAGGCAATAACAATGAGTTATATAACCTCTCTGATAAGGAATTTTGCAGGGAACTGTTAAGGATGCATAAGGAACTCAAAGAAGCAATGGAATACAAAGTCATTAAAATACAAGAGGACATGAGAGCAGAAATGTGTAAATTGCATGACAAAATACAAGCAGAAATGATAGATATTAAAAATGTGGTGAGTGAAATGAAGAACACACTGGATGGCGTCCAAAGCAATCTCAACTGCTGAAGGAAGAATTAGTGATCTTGAAGACAAGATCCAAAGATTCTTTAGACAACAGAAGAAGATGGATAAAAAGACTTACAATCAACAGACTCCCAGAGAAAATCGGGATGGAGCCAAAAGGAACAACATATGGATCATTGGGGTCCTAGAAGGGCAAGAAGAAAACCCTGATGAAGAAGAAACTGTCAAAGACATCATTGCCGAGAAGTTCCGCGACTGAAGAATGCATGCTCCCAGATTCAGGAGGCAGGTAGGATACCTGTTAAAAGAAACCCTAATAAGAATAATCCAAGACAAATCCTGTCGAATACTGAAAACAGCAAGATCAAAGGAGGATATCACATACAAAGGAGCACCCTTAAGATGTATGGCAGACTTCTCAGATGAAACACTTTGAGCCCGAAAACAATGGTGGGATATAGTGAAAAGGCTCAGTGAACTGCAGGTGTCACCAAGAATACTTTACCCAGCTAGACTTACATTCAGATGTGAACGAAAGATATACAACTTCATAGATAAACAACAACTCAGGAATTTCATAGACTCAAAACCCACTTTAAAAGAAGGATTGAAGGGTCTACTGTAAAAATAAGACAACCCAAAACCACAACAAGTTTAAACAGAAAGATGGCACAAAATCCAATGACAATAATCTCTCTCAACGTCAACGGTCTAAATGCACCAATTAAGAGACACAGAGTGGCAAAATGGATTAAGAAACTGAATCCAACATTCTGCTGCCTACAAAATAACACATCTGAATAATCAGAGCAAACACAGACTCAAAGTCAAAGGCTGGAAGACCATTCTCCACGCAAACAACTCCTCCAAAAAGGCGGGTGTGGCCATACTCGTCTGACAATATAGACTTCAGGCTGAAATAGGTTATAAAGGACAATGAAGGTCATTTCCTAATAATTAAAGGGTATGTATATCAGGAAGAAATAGCACTACAAAACATATATGCACCCAACGAGGGGCCAGCAAAATACTTAAAAGAACTATTAATAGACCTCAAAGAAGACATTAACAGTAGCACTATAGTAGTTGGAGACTTCAACACTGCTTTATCAAATATTGGTATATCGACAAGACTGAAACTCACCAGGGAGCTAGTTGATATATACAGGGCTTTTCAACCCAAAAAAGCTGAATACTCATTTTTCTCCAGTTCACATGGAACATTCTCCAAGATAGACCAAATGCTGAGCCACAAAGCATAACTCATTATAACAAAAACGATAGAAATTGTGTCAACTATTTTTTCAGATAATGATGCACTAAAAATAGTAGTTAACCATACACAGAAGCAGGGAGTCAAACTAAACACCTGCAAACTGAAAAGCTCACTGCTGCACAAGCAATGGGGCATAGAAGAAATCAAACAGGAAATCCAAAGATTATTGGAAAGAAATGAAAATGAAGACACCAAATAAAAGAAATTGTGGGACATAGTGAAAGCTGTGTTAAGAGGAAAGTTCACAGCTCTGCAAGCATTCATCAGGAAAGAAGAAAGGACCCACATAAATAACCTGACTTCACAGCTCAAAATATTAGAAAAAAGTCCAACAAAAAGGAGCCCAACTCAGGCAGAAAGAAGGAAATCATAAAACTTAGAGAGAAAATCAACAAGCTGGAAAAAAATAAACAAGATTGACAAGCCACTGGTAAGACTTGTAAGGACAGGGAAAAAGAGAACCCAAATAAACAGTATCAGAAATGAAAATTGTGACAGCAAAATAAAAACCACAGAAATACAAAAGATCATCAAAGATAACTTTGAGAACCTGTATGCCATGAAACATGAGAACTTAGAAGAAATGGATCAATTCCTGAAGTCCTATAAACTCCCATGACTGAAACAAGAAGACCTCCAATACCTGAATAAGATTATCACCATCTAGAAAATTGAAACAGTAATAAAGTCTGCCCAAACACAAAAACCCAGGTCCATATGGTTCACTAGTGAATTCTACCAAACCTTTAAGGAGGACTTATTGCCTATCCTTTTCAAGCTTTTCCAGGAAATAGAAGAAACAGAAACACTCGCAAACAGCTTCTACGAGGCACATATCACCCTGATACCCAAAGAAGGGAGAGACAACACAAAGGAAGAAAACTACAAAACAATCTCCCTGATTTACACAGATGCTAAGATCTTCAACAGAATACTAGCAAAAAGAATCCAAAGACTCATCAAAAAATCATACATCATGACAAAGTAGGATTCATCCCAGGAATGAAACATCATTTGCAAGTCAATTAGCTTAATACATCATATTAATAAGAGAAAAATAAAAACCATATGATTATATCAATAGACACAGAGAAAGTATTTGACAAGATCCAACACCCCTTTATGATTAAAACAGTCCAGAAAATGGTATTTTAATGAATCTTCCTCAAGATAGTTGATGCCCTCTACCAAAAGCCCACAGCGAGTATCATTCTCAATGGGGAAAAATTGAAAGCCTTCCCCTAAGATCAGGGACAAGACAAGGCTGCCCACTCTCATGACTTTTATTCAATATAGTACTGGAAGTACTCGCCATAGCAATCAGAAAAGAAAAGGACATTAAAGGTAATCCAGACAGGCAATGAAGAAATCAAGCTATCACTATAGGCAGATGACATGATACTATACCTAGAGAACCCTAAATTCTCAGTGCAAAAATGCTAGAAACAATGGATATTTATAGTAGAGTGGCAGGGTACAAATTCAATACCCGAAAGTCGGTGGCTTTCCTATATACAAATAAAGAAAGAGAAGAAAGGATATTAAGAAATTGATTCCATTCACAATTGTGTCACAGAAAATCAAATACCTAGGAATCGGCTTAACTAAGTGTGAAAAGGACATGTACAAAGAAAACTACAAGACACTGCTCCAAGAAATAAAATAGGACACAAGGAAATGGAGACACATTCCCTGCTCATGGATGGGAAGAATAAACATTGTCAAAATGGTAATACTCCCTAGAGCCTTCTACAGATTCAATGTGGTACCTATAAGGATACACATGACATTCACTTGATCACTTGACATCCTGTTATTCATCAGGATGAATTTTGCTTGAGCGGACATCAGTAACAATTCCATTTGACCTTATCATGTGCCAGTGTAGCCCAATGGCATCTGGTTGCTTCAGGAATACAAATAACCTCAAACCTCAAACCGTTCATTCAGGGTCTTGACGAAGATGTCTGACCATCTTGTAGCTGGGCGGCCATGACATTATTCAAAGAAATTGACCAAACACTCCTAAAATTCGTATGGAATAATAAACCTCCACAGATATTAAAGGAATCCTTGGGAAAAAGAAGATGGGAGGCATCACCTTTCCCAACTTCAAACTGTACTACAAAGCAGTAGTAATTAAAACAGTATGATATTGGAATAAAAACAGACCTGTGGTCCTATGGAATAGAGATGAGTATTTTGACACCCACCCTCAAACACATGATCAGTCAATCTTTGATAAAGTTGAAAATAGTCCAAATTGGAGCAAGGGAAAGCCTCTTCAACAAGTGGTGCTGGGAAAACTGGACAGTTACATGTAAAAAAATGAATTTATACCTTTGTATAACACCATGCACAAAAAATCACATCAAAATGGATTAAAGATCTCAATATCAGACCTGAATCCATAAACTACATTGAAGAAAATTTAGGAAAAACCCTCCATAAATTTGAAGCTAAAGACATCTTCAAAGTGGAAACACCACTAATGAAGCAACTAGAAGCAAAGATAAACATACAGGACTACATGAAACTGAAAAGCTTCTGCACCTCAAAAGAAAGAGTGACCAATGTTACAGAGACAGTCCAAAGAATGGTAAAGAAATTCACCCAATACCCATCTGATAAGGGGTTAATATCAAGAATATATCAGGCACTGGTAGAACTTTACAGGAAAAAAAGCCAACCCCATCAAAAAATGGGGAGAAGAAATGAATAGAAACTTCAATAAGGAAGAAATTAGAATGCCCAAAAGGAATACGAAAAATGCTCATCATCACTAATCATCAGAGAGATGCAAGTCAAAACAACAATGAGATACCATTTCACACCACAGAGACTGGCGGATATCCAAAAGAGTAAGAACAAATGCTGGCATGGATGTGAGGAAAAGGAGACTCTAATTCATTGTTGGTGGGAATCTCGACTGGTACAGCCTCTTTTGGAAAATAATATGGACATTCCTCCAAAGACTTGAAATGAGCTTCCATTTGACCCAGCCATACCACTTCTAGGGATTTACCCTGGGAATCCAAAAACACACAGCGGAAACACCATCTGCACCTTTATTTTCATAGCAGTACTATTCACAATAGCCAGAATCTGGAAACAGCCAGTATGCTTGAGAACTGATGACTGGATAAAGAAACTGTGGTACATCTACACAATGGAATACTATGTAGCTGTTAGGAAAAAATCAAGTTATTGTATTTGCCTATAAATAGATGGACATATAGAGGATTATGTTGAGTGAAATTAGTCAGAAGGAAAAAGACAGATATAGAATGACTGTATTTATTTGCATGGCATAAATGTTTGTTATATATATATATATATATATATACATATTATGATACCAAAATCCAAAGTCAGGCAAAACGTGGATCAGGAGGTCTTTGCAAAGGTGGAAATTATCACAAACGTGTGGGAATCAGAGGTTAGGTAAGACAGGGAAGGGAACATTGTGCTAATAATTGTCGAAAGGGCTAATAACAACTTAGAACTGAGCATTAAATACAGGGAGAAAGATACACATGATAACCTCTAAGTTTATGTATTACAATCCACAATATGTAGGAGAAGGAAGAGAGAGAGAGAGAGAGAGAGAGAGAGAGAGAGAGAGAGAGAGAGAGAGAGAGAGAGAGAGAGAGAGAAAGGAGATAAAGTACCTGCCAGAGGCAGGCTATGAGAGGGGGAAGGGAATCGGGTGCACTGGTGGTGGGAAGTGGCCACTGGTGGAGGGATTGGTGCGGAAACACTGTGTGACTGAAACCCCCAACACGATCAACTTTGTAATTGTATATCTCAAGGTGGTTTAATAAAATATTAATTAAAAATTAAGAATAATATCAAAATTTTAGCTCTTTCTTTTTTCATTCTGCTTTGGGTTTTTTGTTATACAACATATTAATGCTAGAAAATTTCATTATTATGAATATATTACTTACAAATGTATTTATAACATATACCTTATAAAAAATATAACATTAAAGTCAGAAATAATATAGGAATTAAGATGCTTGTTTTTTCATATGTCCAGGCAGTTTGGTCCGTGATAGCACATGTGGTCAGTGAAACCTCTCAAGAAGTGATCTCTGGGGCTGGAGCAATAGCCCAGAGGGTAGGGCATTTGCCTTGCATGCGGCCGGCCTGTGCCGGCCTGGGTTTGATCCCCAGCATCCCATATGGTCCCCCAAGCATCGCCAGGAGTAATTCCTGAGTGCAGAGCCAGGAGTGACCCCTGAGCATCGCCGGTGTGACCCAAAAAGAAAAAAAAAGAAGTGATCTGAGCACCCCACCAGGAATAAGTCATAAGTACAATTGGGTGTATCCTTAAACCCTCCCAAAATATTATAGACATAATTAATAATTGTACAATTAATTTATAGTTAAAATATCATTCAATATTAAGATTTAAACATATTGTTTGTTATTATTTATTATAGTCTTTTATTTTCAGGCTATACCTGTTACTACTAGAGGGTGGCAATCTTTGTTCAGTTGTTATTCAGGTATTAGTTTCTTAGTAATTTTTAATTTTGAAATAAAAATTACTGCTTAATTCTTCTATTAAGCCAAGTAGACACAAATGATAATGAATTTGACAACAGAATAGTTCCCCCTCCATTCTCATGAAAGAATAATATTGTAGAGTAATATCTTTTGGCAATTAAGAGACACATATTAATTAAAAATGTCTTTGTGCTTAAAAATGAAGCTGTGACAGAACTCTGATGGAGAAATAAATACTGCTAAAGAACAGTGTAGAGAGCAGATTTTAACTGAGTTTATCCAATAAAACATTCTTGGGGTGATGAAAATGAAGAAGTTGTAATCAGAAATTAGTCAATATGAGCAGAAAAATATTTCAAGAGAGAGGTAATTAAACTTGCAAAATTGTGGTAGAAGCAATAAAATTGAGCAAAGGATAAGCAAGTTATTGAATAATGGACAGAATGAGGTTAGAGACATAGCGTGACATGAGGTTAGAGACTAACAGAAGATCAAGTAAGCTAGTCTGCCACTCATATTAAACAATTTCTTTTTTTCTCTAAATTAAAAGGAATTTGTTTTCTAAAAATAATGAAATTCTTCTGAATGGATTTCAGCCAAAGAGTGTCATATTAGAAAATGTGCCTTTATAAAATCATTCTGGCTGCAATATGAAAAATGATTTCAAGTAGGAAAAAGCGTGACAAACCCTTTAGGAGACTATTATAGTAGTTCCTGCAAGCTGAATAATCTCAGCTTTTCTTAAATCACTCACCCCTACATTGAAATCTTTTTAGAAAGTGACCCAGACAATTCACCCTTAATGATATTCTCCTTGTCATTAGGAAGAGATGGGAATCATTTACCATAAGGACAATTGCTACTCACCATATGGCATATCTCCTTTAATATCCCAATTCATAACAGTCATTACAGTCACATGACAAATACCTTGTTAGTGACAAAAACAAGTTATGATCACATGAATTCACACATCTCATTTTCTCACACTATATTTGAATATGCCTCAATTTGTTTCATAATGAGCTCTTATATAGTTCTCCCGTGTACCATAGTTTCCATCAAGACTGTATTTAAAAAGAATATTTGGAAGGAATATCTACATATTGCAAATCCAAAAGAGGCAAAAATTAAGATAGTAAGCAAGCACTGATCAATTCAAGGACAGTAGCATATTTAAGACTCATTGCAAAACCTATCTAGGAACTGTAATTCATAGACATAATTCTGAGGGCAAGAAAATGAGAATGGTGGTTTCGTAGTATTGTTGCTGGTGTTGAGAATACTTCTTGATTATGTGTTGCGAGAGAACATATTTAGTTCTGTTTTTCACTATGGTGAACTAAATGATAGCTAAAGAAAGATGTATTAAAATGTATTTCAATGTCAGTTTTGCCTTTAAGTAAAACATGAAACTAACTAGTCACACTATACTTCATTTTTTTTCTTTTCTATGCTTTTTTTCAACCATTCATTTAATGATGGGACTTTTTCATATGCTTCTGTCTAGAGACTTTTACATGTGTAAATGGTAAGTGATATTCTATTCTTGAGTCAGTATATTCTTTAGTTTTCATCTCCTCACTGTTCAGGACCTTTGTTTATCTACTCACTCACATTTTCAATCTTTAAAGTGTTGACATTTAAAGTCAGAGGTTTTTAGCCTTTGTTAAAAGATGTAATAGTAAATTTTGATCTACTAGTTTCTATGTACTATGAACTATTTTGATGAATATGAAACAATTAGGTGTAGACAAACCTGTCTCCTGTCTGTCACCTGCTGACGCAGCCGGGCACCACAGCAATATCTGCAACACTTCAGGAGCTGGTGTGGCTGCCTACACCCAGGACTCTGCCCTGTAGGCCCTGGGTGGTTGAAGGTCTGTCATAGAAAAAGACTGGCCCCCTGGGATGAACCCAGAGCCATGGCAGAGCCTGGCAAGCTACCTGTGGTGTATTCTATATGCCCAAACAGTAACAATAATGGACCTCATTCCCAATGAATGGAGATGTTACTGGTGCCCGCTCGAGCAAATTGATGAGCAATGGGAAGACAAGTGATACAAGTGATAGGAAAGAACTTTTTTTCCTTATGAATTAGATATGTATTTTTCCTTTGTTATTTAGCTATTAATTATAAAACTATGATTTTTTTTCTGGTAAATAGAGTAAAATAAATCGATGTATGTTACTGGGATATTTTTTTTTTTGTGAATCATTTCACAAAAAAGAAACTATATTTTAAGTATTTCTACAGAGAAATGTAATAATGTAATATATATGTATCTATGTATGTATACACATGTATATAATTGCATATATATGTATATATATATATATATATATATATATATATATATTCTGTTTTGGGGTCAGACCCGCGATGTTCAGGAGTTATCCAGCTCTGCATTCAGGTCTTACTTGTGACAATGCTCCAGAGATCATATGAGATACCGGGGATCCAACCGGTTCAGCCACATGCATGGCATTTACCCTACTTGCTGGGTGTTTGTATCACTCAGAACCCTCATCCTGTTAGTTTATAGTTCTAATGCATATATCAACATATACCCATTACCAAAGAGGGCAATTCTCATCACCACAGACCCTGAAACACTCTCAATATCCCTCTCGTATTAACTCAGGTGTCTAGAGAATAATCTTCAGTTTCAATGTGATGGCTTTATCTGTTTTACTCTTACTTAATTTTTTTATCCCACATAGGAGAGATCTGAAGTCTTTTATGTTTTCAATTGCAAACTTGGTGGCATATCCACACTGTAGATTAGTAGAGTTAAACTTCTAAAATTGAAAGTCAATAATAAGTTGATAAAGTGAAAAAGTAAGTTTTGTCTTTCTTTTCTTAAAGGTATGTACATTTTAAAAGTAAAATTATGAATAAATAAGTTCTAATCACTTGATAATTTGACTACTTGAACCCCTTTATTCATCGATTTGCTCGAGCGGCGCCAGTAACATTTCCATTGGACCCTATCACGTGCCAATGTAGCCCAATGGCATCTGGTTGATTCAGGAATATGAAGAGCCTCAAACCGTTCCTTCAGGGTCTTAACAAGGAAGTCTGACCATCTTGTAGGTGGGCGGCCACGTGATCTTTTGACATCCGGTGGGATCCAGTCGATAATGGCTCTAGTCCAGCGGTTGTCTCCAAATCGCATTATATGTCCAGCCCATCTGATTTTCGATGCCTTGGCAAACAAGACAGCATCCCTGATTCTGGAATAGCAACTGAGGTCAGAACTCCGGATTCCTTCTCTCACTTGAGTGAGGCATGATATTCCAAGCATAGCTCTTTCGATTCCTCTCTGGGAAACCCGAATTGCATTCTCATCCTGCTTTTCGTAGGGCCCAGGTCTCTGAGGCGTATGCAGGGAGAACGGTGGAGTCAAAGAGATGTGCCCGGTGCTGGAGGTTCTTTGTCCTTTTAGCTATTTCTTCGATGCCTTTGAAGGCATTCCATGCTGCTCTCTTCCTCCTGCGCAGCTCAGGTTTTAGGCTGTTCATCATGTTTGATTTCTCGACCCAGGTACACATAACTGCTGCATTCAGAGATGTTTGTTCCATTGAGAGTGAAAGGGGCCTCTGGAACTAGTTCATTCTTCATGAACATAGTTTTCTTTAGATTCAGCTGTAGACCTATCTTTCCACATTATCGGTCAAAGTCAGCCAGCATTTGTGCCGCTTGGCTAATGTTTGGTGTTATTAGGACGATGTCATCAGTGAAGCGGAGGTGGTGTAGTTGCAGACCATCTATCTTCACTCCCATTCCTTCCCATTCTAATTGTTGCATGATGTTCTCGAGGGTGGCACTGAAGAGTTTTGGTGAAATGGTATCACCCTGTCGAACCCCTGTTTTCACATTAATAATCACTTTGTAGAATGTTGAGATCCTGGTGGTGAATTCATAATACAGCTCACAAAAGGATCTTGATGTATTGGGTTTGAACACCCTGTTTGGCTAGGGCTTCGATGACTGCTTCAGTCTCCACAGAATCAAAGACTTTCTGTATATCAATGAACTTGAGACAGTGCGGCATCTTGTACTCCCTACAAACCTCAATGAGCTTGGTTACTGTGTGGATATGGTCGATTGTGCTGAATCCTTTCCGGAAGCCTGCTTGCTCGCATGGTTGTCCTTCATCTAGTGTTCTGCTAATCCTGTTCAGGATGACTCGTGTAAATAGCTTACATTTCAAATTTACACGAGAAAGATAAATACTACAAATATTAAATTTAGTGAAAGAAAACATTAAGAACATTTTAAGGGAAAAATCTGAAATGGCCTATAAAAGTTTGAAAGTGAATTTTATCCTAAGAAAGTCAATATTGGCTTTAATTTAAAAATATTATAGATACCAACTAAATATATTTATTAATTATAAAAATATAATAAAATTTTACTGTGAATGTGAAAAAACAAAAAAATAAAATAACCTCATAAGACATAGAACATTCAATATAAACAAATATCAATTCATTATTGAAAACACATAAACTTTCTTATTAAGAGGGTAGTAAACATGCCTTTCAATATAATAGAGGGAAACAATAAGTACCATAAGTATTATTACTCAAGGGGTAAACTTGTGAAATTTGTAATATCTTGTAACAAAGGTCCTTTATGCTACTTACATGAGTGGCTTCAAGGCTATAAATTTTCTAAGTTTCTGCCCTATTTGAAACTCTTTATCATTCCTTCAAATCTGAATGATAATCACTGTCTAGAGCATTCTACTAGAGCATTCTAGGTGATTCTTCATTTCTCTAGTTTTGTACTATATCCCCTATTCTTTTTTTTGCCACATAGTGTCTTCTTTTAATTAATATTGTATGTTTCCTTTGTATGTAAGCTATTTTCTTCATCTTGCTGTCTTCAATGTTCTCTCTCTATCTTTGGATTTGTCATTCTAAATACAATATGTCTTTTTTATTTAAATCTATTTTTTTGCTGGGATCTTTCTACCTCTACTTATTTTTGAGTGTGTCAACTCTGAGGCACTCTCAACTCTATTTCTTATGTAATATTAAGTTTAGTGAGAGAAGAAAATTAGTAACATTTTAAAATAAAATATCTGAATTGGTCTATAAATCTTTGAAAGCATGTTTTATCCTAAGAAAGTCAATATAACTTTAATTTTTATCTATTTTTTTTTCTTTAGCTATTGTTTCTTCATTAAATTTGCTTCATACTCTACAGGGACTCTGATAATTCTTATATTGTTCCTCTAGGACTCACCTCATTGCTATTTGCGGTTATTTCTTTACAGACTTTTCTCCATCTTCTGTTGTTTTCTAGAGATTTCCTGCTGCTCACCATGGAGTGCCTCTGTCTTTTTTTTCTCATCTACTTTATTCTATTAATTTTTGTATAGCACCTTCCAGACTCTTGATTTTAGTCATTTTTGTCTGTAATCTTCTCATTTCAGTTCTCATATTCTTTGTTAACTTCATGTGTCATGGTTTATTTGTGCTCATTAAATGTCATCACCATGGTGTCACTAAAGCCATTCTCTGAGGATTCACAGCTGATTGGTGTTGGTTGAGCCTTTAGTGTTATTGACTTTGTTCATTGAATGGCAGGTTTCTATAGGTCTTCGCTAGAGGGTTTGCTGTGCTGCTGCTGTGCTGAGAGTGAAACTTTATAGTTACTTACCTACTACCAGTCTCTGAGGGATTAGGCTGAAAATTGCTCTTTTCTTTCCTTGTCTTTCTTCACACAGTGACAAATAGTATAAGTGAACAGTGTAAAATTTGATGAGTAGAACTGTCCTATGGTCATCATATCGTGGATATTAGGGTGGAGGCTACAGGGCCTTAGACAAAAGGGAGAGGAATCCACCTCATGTTCCAAAAAGATCACAGATAATGCCATCTATGAGATTATTCTCACCTGAAATGAGAGGGAGCAAGCAGAGGACCAGGTGATGTGGAGATGGGACTGTTGATAAAGTAAATGAGAAACTCTAAAAGGTGTTGTATTCCATTTTACCATTTTACCGGAATCAAATGACCACAAATATTTTGCCTTACTTGTTTAAAATCTAATTATATTTAGAGGATGGGGCTATTCTATAAGAGATAGATATAACATTTGCCTTACATGTATGAGGCCCTGAGTTTCATCACCAGCATTGGAAAATAAATAGATAAATAAATATCTAAATGAATAAATAATTAAAATATGAACATCAAATATATTTAAGAAGGTGTTGGAGAGATAAAACAGTTGTTAAAGCACTTGGCATAAATGCAGTCATTAGGGGCTGGAGCGATAGCCCAGCAGGTAGGGCGTTTGCCTTGCACACGGCCGGCCCATGCCGGCCCGGGTTCGATCCCCAGCATCCCATATGATCCCCGAGCACCGCCAGTAGTAATTCCTGAGTGCAGAGCCAGGAGAAACCCCTGCGCATTGCCGGGTGTGACCCAAAAAAGCAAAAAAAATAAATAAATAAATAAATAAATAGATAGATAGATAAATAAATGCAGTCATTTGAGTTCAATCACTGGCACCACATATGTTCCTCCTAACATCACCATAAAATGTGGCCCCGAACAGAAAGCCAGTAACAAGTCATAAGCACACCAAGATGTTGTCCAATAGATATTTATCTATTTGTATAAATATACAGAAATATATACATATCTATAGATACAGCACACACAGACATGCACACAAACACATATCTATCTATATCTATATCTAGCTATCTATCATCTATCTCTATATATAGAGAGACAAATAGTGAAGATATATATGTATATGTCAAGAAGTCTATCTTGACATATAACTTATTTTACAAATTCCATAGTTATAAGAACATTAACATCATCAAACTTCCCATTAGAATTTGTGATTTGGGGAATCATTTGAAATGTGTGTATTCTGTGTACTGTATGTGTCTGAATTAACATGGCAATTTCTCTCAGTGGTAGCAAATGTTAAAACAGTGTTTTCGCTCTCAGTCTTTCTGTCTCTTTTTCCAGAAGTTTCCTCATTATGAGTCTTTCTCACATCTATTTTCCTTGGCGCACACAAATATATCTTCTCTATTTGGCCATTCAATTTTTTCTCTCATTTTATAAGCACAAGGCAATACTCTGTCAACCTCTTTCTACACAAATCAATGTTCTCCTTCATTTCAATCTTTTTGTGGAATGTAAGTCAACTTCCACAAATCTCTATTATGTACAGCATAATAAATATGTCTTTGATCTACCAACATTAGGAATACAGTTATTTAAAGGTACCTTCCTAGCTTTCCATTGAGCTGTCTAGCAAGTCGCTTCAACTACAACAGTTTGTGTTTTAAAATTCTTCCCAAATCAATAAGTCAATAAAATTTTAACTAAAATATAAAATTCTCGCTTGTAAGTCTGATTCTCAATGAGTGTGTCCAGACTGCTGGAAATATAATTAAGCGTGTTGGGTTATCTGTTTGAAACTCAGATTATAGAATTCCCACCTCCATTTCCCTTGGAAAAAGAGATTAACAGCATAACCTTTGTTAAAAATACTATAATTCTCAATTTACCTGTTGCCTTTTCCAACTTATCTGATAGGCTAGAAATTGGTTTCAGATAATAAACATAAGACAAGTTCTTAGCCATATCCTTGGTAATGTGATGCTAAAACTTACATTGATATATTAATACTATTTTGATATCAACAGAAACAATCATTGAGTCATATTTTGTTTATTTTTGTCGTGTTTATATACCACAATGTTTTAGTATATCATATGCCTTCTGTGGTACCAAGTTGAAGCATATTATTTTATTAAATCACACATATTAATAAATATATATAGTGAATTAAATTAAATGAGAGAATCTAAAATGAAGAGATACATTTACAGTCATGTCCTGTGATTCTAAGATATGGAACCTTATGATGCTCAGATATCTTCCAGCAATAGCCATAAACAAAATAATCTGGAATAGAATTGTTAGAATATAGCAGGCGTAAAAAAACATAGATGGATTATAGCTGAAATATTTAATCACACAATGCTTTGGTTCAAATATCAAGTCCTTGTATTAATGAAACAAAAATAATTTACTTAAATTCTTAGGAAAATCACAAAGTATTAGGAACTGTTTTTGAAGTGGGATAGTGATTATATTTATAGACTTGTGAAGATCAACTAATCGAATAAAAATAAAATATTTGTTAAAATAAAGTATGAAGATTAGACTAAAGAGTTTTTGACATAACTTCTTAGAAATTAAAGAACCAATATAAATGCTTAGTAAAACTTTGAAGACACAAAATAATCTGATCAAAATATACATAATAAAATAAAACAGGACACGGAGAGATAGTATAGCAGGTAGGGCATTTTCCTTGCACATGGCTGACCCAGGTTCCATCCCGGCATCCCATATGGTCCCCCTGAGTACTGCCATGAGTAATTCCTGAGCAAAGATCCAGGAGTAACCCCTGAGCATTACCCGGTGTGACCCAAAAGTCAAAAATAAACAAATAAAAATAAATCAGATACAGACAGGAATCAGGATAAGCAGTTAGTAATATATATATATTTTTACTTTTGCCTCCATCGCTGTTCCAGAGTCAGGGGTGCTGTCTTGTTTGCCAAGGCATTGAAAATCAGATGGGCTGGACATGTAATGCGATTTGGAAACGACTGCTGGACTAGAGCCGTTACTGACTGGATCCCACAGGATGTCAAAAGATCATGTGGCTGCCCACCTACAAGATGGTCAGACTTCTTTTTCAAGACCCTGAATGAATGGTTTGAGGCTCTTCATATTCCTGAAGCAACCAGATGCCATTGGGCTACACTGGCACGTGATAGGGTCAAATGGAGATGTTTCTGGCGCCCGCTCAAGCAAATCACTGAATAACGGGATGCCAAGTGAAGTGATAAAGTAATATATAAATAATGGTAGGGACAAGAAAGACAGAAACTGCTCCATTCATTTGCTGCAATACTTCAAAATAAAATTACAAACATAACATATTTCTGACTTAAGTTTGTAATGCTTTAGTGCTCACATGATGACCTTTTAAATCAGAGAATCAGGCATCATCAAAATGAGTAGTCATATATAAACCTTTAGTTATCCAACTTACAGCATTCATTCTCAATTTTTTTCTTCTTTTGGTATTTGGCCACACTTGGTGTGTCAGGGGTAAACCTTGGCTTTGTGCTTAAAGAATTACTCCTGGTGCTGCCGAGGGACAGTAGAGGGTTCTGGGATGAATTTCCAGTCATCTACATTTGATGCAAGCGTTTTAACAGCCATATCATCTTTCTAACCTATTTTACCACTTCTAATTAGAAACTATTCTCTAATATTTTGAGCATCTACTTTAGATATGTTCATAGTTGTGAGCTTGGTCCATCTCAGTAGTCTGACAGTGCCTAGGAGCTCATGGAGCTGCAAAGGGAATTCTGTCAATGTCAAGGGAGGATCTGATGGTTAAAGGCCTCATCTTCCTTATTTTCAGTGGGGGAAAAAGAGGTGGCTTAAACTCTTTCCCTACATTTCCAGTAGGTTTTGTAATCAGGTAACCAGGGCAGTATTCTTCTCAGTTATTGCATCAGTGAAACTGCTTTTCTTGTTCAGTTCTTCATTTTCCTGTCAGTGCTTTCTAATAATACTTCTTTTTATCTTTGGATCACACCTGGCAATTCGTAATGATTAGTCCTGGCTATCCACTCAGGAATTACTCATAGCAGTGATCAGGAGACCATATGCCTCCTGCCAGGGATTGAATCCAGGTTGGGTGTGTGCAAGGCCATCCTTTGGTACTATCACTCCAGGACCCCTCTAATAATACTTCTTTAATGAAGTAAATACTTATACTTAAAGTGTTAGATTGGCATCAATATAATATGATGAGGGAGGAGGTATAGCACACTGTGGTCCTGATCTTATGATGAATGAGAAAAATTTACATTTCCTCCAATTGTATTTAGGTATTTACTCATCTGAGTATGTTTTAATGCCCTTGAGATAAAATCTATGTAGTATTTACCTATATCTTCTTTAGCAAATGGCATGTTATTCTCCCCAGAAAGATGAAAAATAAATATTTGTTAAAAAGTACAAGCCAATAGCAAACTAAAGACTTTATTTTTTAATACAACTCTGTTCTGGTTGCAGTAATAAACTGATAACCTTTGCATTCAAACCTTTTTCACACAATTTTTCCTGCCAGGTACTTGTACTTTATACAGGAAATGAACTTCATGTTTTCCTTAGAATCTAGGCAATATTATTATTATGCATATCAGCAACTCAACAGAACAAAACATGCAATTGCCCAGAGTTGGGTTGATAGCAGATTCATCATAGCTCTTTTTCTGTGGCCTTTAGTGTATATTGACAAAATCATAAGTTAAATGCCAGACTTTTAAATGTAAAGCAAACTGTTTCCTATTACTGACTAAACAATTGTTGTCTTAGGCATTTCAGACAGATAGTTCATTCTTTTTTCGATTGATTGGTTTAGTGTTTTGTGCACACTGTTTCAGGAATGCATCCTGATTCCAACATGAAAACAAGGCTTACTGTGACTTGAATGAAACTGGAATTCTCTTCTCAGTTGAGTACTCTAATGTGAACATAAAACAGATTTAGAACCCAGAATTGGCAGAAAGTATTCCCTTCAGAGTTACTCAGTACTGTCTGCCATATGCAACAATCTCTCAATTCCTGTGCTTGCCTTGCTTGATTGAGAGCTGGTTAACGAAGTGGCAACAATCCAGTTAGTGGATGCGAAGAAAAAAACACAATGCACACAGGTATAGAACACATACATGTTCTTTGAAAATTGTTTCACCTCCAAACAAAAAAACAATGCCTACATGTTCAGACAAACATAATTAAACTAGGAGGAATATTCAAGTGGAATATGACATTTAATTTTTATTTAATGGACTATAAAACACAGCATATGTGTGAAATAATTATTTCCAATCACCACACTAAAAAAGGAAAAATACTATTCATTTGTAGGATGTTTTATGGTTAGATGATGCTTTTATTTTTAAAGCTGGCAAATGCTTAAATTGACAATTTAACTCTGCAGTGGTTTGGAAAAATTTAATTTTTCTGTCACAGCAGATTTATAAGATTAGATGAGTTTTAAAGTGTGCTCTGGACCAATCTTCATGGTAGGAGAACTGAAATAATGGCAGTTAGACAAATGGCAGATTCCTGTAGCTCCGGTCCTGACTTAAGGAACACAGGTGAACCCTCAGGACAAGTGATAAACAGTTTCTGATCTGCATTTTCAGTCATTTCTCCAAGGCTTTTGCCCCCCAAAGCTCCTGTTACATATCCCCATCCCCAGACTGCTGTCATTAAGAAACCAATCAGTCCTCTCTGCAGTAGGCTCCAAGCATGTGGGAGTTTCCCCAGATTTTTTATAACCAGAATTTTTTGAAAAGTATATTTTCTCTTGCAGGTTGCTTCCATGCAGAACAAGTAGAGTGGAAAGGGATAGAAATAACTGCAGATATCTGTAAGAATATGGGATTATATTAGAAAAGCTTAAACCCATAAGTGCCTTAATCTTGCCTATACTTCTTTAAAAGTCCTAACCTATTATAGGTAGGGCAAAAAGAGCTTTGAACCTATGATAAGAACACATAAGAGAAGTGTTACTTGCAGAATAGAGAAAGAAAACAAAATCCTGTTTTATTAAGAAATGAATTGTGTATTAAGAAAAATATTTTTCATTTATGGAACACCTTAAAAATTCTTCAATTTGAAGACATGAAAGCTGCAACTGAGTTTTTTTAATGTCCAACAATATACAGGCATATCTAGTAAGGGAAAATGATACTTGAATTCATTAACAACTGTGTGAATAGGGAAGTTACTAGTTATTTATGCTTATTTAAAGAAATGGAGTTTAGAATTCAATTCAGATGGTATGGTTAATTCAATTATATGATAGTCATAAAGCTAAATCCAAGCTAGTTTCTTAAGCTGTGGGTCATTACTCCATGTGGGATTGTGTTACTGAATGTGGGGGGGTATCTTGAATAAATTGACAGTGAGCATGCTTTCTAAATGCACAAAGTTTAAAAAAGTTAATTCAGGGGAAATAGAATGGAGTTGAAATATATTGGGATAATGGTGGAGGAAGTGGACACTCTGGTTGAGGGATTGTGGTTAGGATATTTTTAAGAGTAAAAGTCCTACCATCAGTTAAGCTGTAAGAGCCAAAGTAACAATACAGCAGATAGTGCACATGCCTTTATGCGTCCAGTTAGGATTCTACACTGGGCACCCATCTAGTCCCTGATCCCTCAGGAGGATCTCTGAGAACAGAGCTAAGAATCAGTCCTGATTACCACTGGGTGTGATTCAAAAATCAAGAAGAAAAATTCTTATTATTTGGAGAATAAATTGGTAGATATAAGGCGATAGGTGCTAGTGTATATGCATGCACTTATCAATAATAAATTTGATAATGTAACCTGCCCAGTCCTCCAAATCAGAACCCACAGAATTGCAATCAATAAATACTCTCTAGCCTACCACATCAGACAATGGCAGTCTTGACATTCTATGCCCTAAGACTGTCACAAGATCCTTACATGCTAAAAACAGGTATAAAGGGACCTGCTCCCCAGGTAGTATGGGTTTAATTCAGGGGAGCGATTGGCTGAAATTGATGGGAATTAATGTGCATTTCAGACTTCTAGATTCTGAAATCATGGCAAGATAGTACTGTCAATCTCTGTGCCAACTAAATGGACTTTTGTAAAAGGGGAACCGCTTTCTAGATTATTATTAATTTTTGAGGATCCATCTAGTCAGTCCCAACACCCTAGACCTGGTGGCTTAAACAGTACCAATCCTTCTGCCAACTTCATTGTTGGTTATACGGCCACACAAAACCAAGCCGGCCAGCCACCTGCTAACTATCTAGTTGGGTACACTACCAGGATTTTGCAGGCCAAGCGGCCAATTATATCCATCGAAATTTATGAAAGGAAATTCAAAAGGCATGTTGGATACAGGGGCAGACATGACCATAATCTCCACCAAGTATTGGCCCTCTAACTGGGCCCTAAAGAGAGTGTCCCATAGTCTGAGCGGGCTATGCAATATCTCCCTCTTCTCAGACAGAGTGTGAGATGGTTGCCGTGTATTGACCCTGAAGGGACTGTAGCCATGGCCCAGCCTTATATAGTCCCTATGCCTTTAAATTTATGGGTTGATAAATGGATGGACATGGAAAGAATCATGTTGAGTGAAATCAGTCAGAAAGGAAAGAGAGAGACATGGAATGACTGCATTTATTTGCATGACATAAATATACCAGGTGATCTTACCAAAGGTGGTAATTGCCACAAGCGCGTGGGAGTCAGAGTTTAGGTAAGATAGAGAAGGGAATGTGTGTGAATAAATGTCAAAAGGTCTGATACCAACATAGAACTGAGCATTAAATACAGACAAAAAAACGCAAATGATGGCTTCTAAGTGTGCGTAGTGCAACCCACAATGTGTAGGAGAAGGAGGAGAGAGAGGGGAGAGAGAGGAGATAAGGAACCTGCCATTTAGGCAGGACGGACGTGGGAGGGGAGGGAATTGGGGACATGGGTGGTGGGTGATGGGCACTGGTGGAGGGCGGGTGCTGGAACACTGTGTGACCGAAACCTCCAAGCGTGAACAACGTTGTAATTGTATATCTCATGGTGGTATAATAGAATGTTAAAAAAAATACAGGCAAAAAGATGCACATCACAAACTATTAATGTATGTATTGTAATCCACAATGTGAAAGGGAAGGAAAAGAGACAGAGAGAAAGAGAAAGAAATAAAGAACCTGCCTTAGAGGCAAGCTAGGGGAGCGGGGAGGGAATCAGGGACATTGGTGGTGAAAAATGGGCGCTGGTGGAGGGATGGGTGCTGGAACACCTTATGACCGAAACCCAAATATGAACATCTTATGAACATCTTTGTAATTGTATATCTCATGGTAGTATAATAAAATATTAAAAAATATATAAAATAAAAAATAAATAAATAAATAAATTTATGGGTTGAGACATGCTGGAGCAGTGGGGAGCAGTGATTCACATACCTCGTCCAATCCCCCATCGGTCACCTGTTCCAGCTCTCCTAATAAGCGTAACTCAGGGAGCAACCCTTTTTAATTGGGGCCGCTGTGGTTAGCGCCCACCACCTATGACAAACCTATATGGACACCACAGTGGCCCCTCAATATCAAAAAGTTAGAGGCACTGACAAATCTAGTGGAAGAACAGTTGAATTTAGGACATATTGAGCCATCGTTTTCAGAATGGAGTTCCCCAGTTTTTGTGATACAGAAAAAAATCAGGCAAATGGCAGTTGCTGATTGACCTAAGGAATGTCAATTCCACAATGATCCCCATGGGAGCCCTGTGACCTGGGCTCCCCCCCCCAGCAGCTATTCCTAAAGATTGGCCACTAATTATCATAGACTTAAAAGACTGTTTCTACAACATACCTATCCACCCAGATGATTGTAAAAGGTTTGCATTTTCAGTTCCTTCCATCAATCATAAATGTCCTTTACATAGGTTTCAATTTGAAATGCGATTTGGAGACAACCGCTGGACTAGAGCCATTACCGACTGGATCCTACGTGATGTCAAAAGATCATGTGGCCGCCCACCTACAAGATGATCAGACTTCCTTGTAAAGACCTAAAGGAACGATTTGAGGCTCTTCATATTCCTGAATCAACCAGATGCCATTGGGCTACATTGGCGTGATAGGGTCCAATGGAAATGTTACTGGCGCTCGCTTGAGCAAATCAAGTGATCAAATGATAGGTTTCAATGGACAGTATTACCACAAGGGAATGACTAACTCACCAACAATGTGTCAACACTTTGTTGATGAAGTTTTGAGACCTACTCATGTTAAATTTACCAATGCATACATCATCCACTACATGGATGATATTTTGATAGCCTGTGATAATTCCAAAGATCTCCAAAATTTGTATAATGAAGTAATGACAGTTTTACCTGAGGCTGGTTTACAAGTAGCTACAGAAAAAATCCAGATGCAGCCTCCATATGAATGTTTGGGCTATGCTCTTGACCGCACTACAGTGCGTCCTCAAAAATATTTCCATTAGTCAAAAAAGGCGCAAAACCTTGAATGATTTTCAAAAACTGCTGGGAGATATCAACTGGGTGTGCCCCTCCCTTGGGATTCCTAACTGTGAGCTAAGTAACTAGTTCCACATCCTTGAAGGTGATCCTGCTTTGAATAGCCCAAGGCAACTAACTCCTCAAGCTCAGAAAGAATTAGACTTTTTTCATGGATTGCTTCAAAAATCTTACCTCTCCAGATTTAATCCCGGAGAAAAGGTGTGGTTATTGGTATTCAACACTCCAAATCTCCAACTACTGCTATAGCCCAATTATCTGAACCTTTAGAATGGGGTTACTTACATAACAAGCAGAATTGTACTGCTACACCTTACCTTGAGATGATAGCCAACCTTATAATTAAGGGAAGATCAAGAACCCAAGTATTACTTGGACATGATCCTCATGTAATTGTACTACCTGACCCTAAAAAAGAAATTGAAGCTGTTTTACCACTCAGTGAGATCCTTCAAAGAGCTTTAGAAGATTTTCAGAAGAAATATCTTATCATTACCCAGCTGGAAAAACCTGGGAATTTCTGAAAGGGACACCTTTTAAATTTCCACTATTGTCCGTTCCTCACCTATTCCTGATGCTCCAGTATACTATATTGATGGCTCCTCATCAGGAAAGGGCAAAATTACTGGTCCTTCATTGACCACAACAGTGCACACAAATTATAAATCTGCTCAGCAAGTGGAACATGCAACCCTGATACATTTACTATCCCTTATATCTGGCCCATGTAATGTGGTGAGTGATTCGGCATATGTAGTTGGTTTATTTCATGAAATTATCACTGCTTCATTAAATGCCCATAATCCCATAATTCAGGAACTACTCCAGAAACTGCAAGAAATCCTCCAAAAAAGAACATTCCCTATATATATTTCACATATCCGGTCACACTCTGGCATCCCCGGACCGATGTTTCGAGGAAATGCAGCAGCAGATCTCTTGGCAGCACCTGTATTCAAATCAGCTGAGAAAGAGCACCAAACTCTGCATTCAAATGCTCACCGCCATGGGCCTGAGCGATAGCCCAGGGGCTAGGGTGTTCGCCTTGCACGCAGCCGGCTCATGCCGGCACGGGTTCAATCCCGGCATCCCATATGGTCCCCGAGAACCACCAGGGAGTAATTCCTGAGTGCAGAGCCAGGAGAAACCCCTGAGCATTGCCGGGTGTGACCCAAAAAGCAAAAAAAAAAAAAAAAAAAAAAAAAAAACAAATGCTCACCGCCTTCATGTATATCATGGTATCCCATGGAGACAAGCTAAACTAATTGTCCATAATTGTCCTGTCTGTGCTCCCTTACATTGCACATCTCATGTAGCTGGAGCTAATCCACAAGGTGTACAGACAAACCAATTGTGGCAGATGGATGTAACACATACTAACTTATTCCCAAACAAACCTTTCCTTCACGTGGTCATTGATAAGTATTCTCTGTTCATATGGGCTGTTCCAATGACTTTTGAAAGAGCCAAATCTGTTTGCTCCTTTTTACTTCAGTGCTTCTCTGTCATGGATATTCCCCATACCATAAAAACAGATAATGGTCCTGTTTACACCAGCAAAACCTTCAAATCCTTTTGCGAAGAGTGGCAGATCAAGCATATTACAGGAATTCCATATAATCCACAAATACAAGAAATTGTTGAGCGTGCTCACAGAGCGATTAAAACTCAGTTATTGAAGCAACAAAAAACAAGTATGCCTCCAATGGATTCTTTATCTTTAACATTATTCACCTTAAATTTCTTAAGTTTACCTCAGGGCAAGATGTACACAGCTGCTGAAAGACGTTTTCAAGAAGATATACAGGCTCAGAAACCAATCAATTCACCTATCTGGGTGAAAATGATGATAAATGGGTAATAGGTAACCTCCTAGTTCGAGGAAAAGGATATGCCTATGTTTCAACGGATGACAACCCTGCCAAGAAGCTTTGGGTCCCACTACATCTTGTTAAAACTCAAGTTCTCCAAGATTCAGGAAATGCCTAAATTCTTCCAAAATTAGCTGCAGAAAGACGTCACAAACTACTGTTAAAACCATTTACACTTAGTTCACTTATAATAATAATCTTGCCTTGCAGCCTATTGATGTGATGACTGAAGATAAAATATTTCTTTAAAAAAAAGGTGGAAAAAGCTGAACTCTGGAAATAGTGTTCTATGTCAAAATGGTTTAACAATTAATGAGTTTTCTAATATTTCTTGTTTATAGATATTTAAAATTTTAAAAAAATTTAAAAGGAAGAGAAATTGGCTGCTACAGATTCCCTCTTACAGGTACTTAATAATCCGGTCTCTTGCCACAATGCTCATTACACAAAGGTTTGCTAAGTTAATGAAAAATTTTTTCTCTAATGCTTCTATTCACAGGAATGGACACACTCTCACCATCATATTTGCTGGCTTTATATTCATGAAGCTCTTGATTCATTAGCATTTATCACCCTAGATGAGTCATATATACAGCTGTAATATACTGATTGATCCATTTTGTGTGTGTGCTGGCCACCATTATGTTTGTGAATAAAGTTGTGTCTATGTTATGTCTAAACTACTGCCTTCTCAATTGGATTCATCAGCTCCTTTGCTTACCTATCAGACTCATCAATTTTGGATTCATCAATTCTCTTACTTATCTCACTGCTCTACCTGCTTGGAGGTTCTTTATATCCCTCTCCATACCAGACTTGGATTCCTGCCAAACCCCTCATGATCTCTATTTGTGACTAATTATGAAAAGTGTTTTTGTCTCACCTAAAATTAAGTTATAAGTATGTGTGTGGGGGGAACACCTCTGGAGTCTCCAACAGTGTCAGGACAGAGGGTTCTCTTCTGTCTCCAAGGACCCCGGGAGAACAGATGAAAACTCACGAGTCAGGTGCAGTTCCAAAAATGGCTTTTAATAGTACAAAAGGTCTTCTACAGCACTCCAATATAATGAACAAACTTTAGCTCTGGTCCGAACTTAGACCATACAAAAGAGCCTAAGTCTCCCACCAAAGAGAGAGGATCTCACCCGAGCTGAGTACTACCGAGAAAAAGAAAAGAGCAAAAAAAGCCAAAAGCCGAAAGCCACAAGACTGAGGAGCCAAAAGCCACAGGAGCCAAAAAGTCGAAAGCTAAAAGGCCCAAAGGTCAAAAGGTGAAGGGGCCTCAAGTCAGTCCCCTATATACACCAAAGTAATTCAACAGGGAGGGTCATGTCAACAAAGAACTCTAAACAGAGTGTAGTGCCACACCCTATTGCAGGTATAAACAAAGGTTATGCCAAGGTCTAATCCTTTCTACTAAGATTATCTCTTATGTAAAACACTGGTGAGAGGGGACTGGTATAAAATAATACATCTTAACTTCATGAGCTTCATGTAATCTAGATGGTACCCACAAGGTCCTTCTTATTATTATCTGCACCAGGGTGATTCTGAGTATCTTGTTCTGCGTGTACTGAAAGGGTCACACTCGCCTGCTTTGAGTTAACTAGTATGATCCTTCCTATAGTCTTCCTATAGTCTCAAGCGTAGCCAGGATGGTAGTCTCCTGGTAAATTCTAACTGTCCCGTGCTGGGTGCAGTGGGTATAAAGAGGAGCTGTGCCCAATCTAGAAAACATAGAAGTCTTAGTAGATGTATAAGTCAGAAGTTATTCAATCAAGGTGACTTCTGTAAGTGCCACACCGTCTAGGAGTGTTTACATAGAAGAGAGGGTCTCATTAGAATGAACCTTGACTTAAATAGATTAAGCTGGGAGTGGGCAAAACAACAAAACTCCCAGAATAGCTAAACCTGTCCTCCAACAACTCTCACCTTTTTGTTTACAAAAATATAAAAATACAAGTATTCTAAATAATACATGCAGAGGAGTGAAACAGAAAGGGAACAATTCCAATTACAAGGTAATATCATATGTTGTCCCAATGTCCGAATTCATTTTGAACTGAGTAAGTTCATAGTAAAATATCTCTGGCTGTTTGGTCAAACAGACTACAGCCTGTATTGTCCTAAATTAGTGAGAGTCAATTTCCCATGAAGTCACCTCTCTGGAACAAGGTCCAAAGAACTGATTCTGGAACAGCAGCATCGGTGAAGTCAGGAATGAGTCAGGAATGAGTCTTGGGAGAGCAATCATCAGGAGTTAGATGTATTATCAGGAACACTGGATCAGGTTTCAGGAGCACTGGAACAAACTTCTCAAGCACTGGAATAGGTCTCTGGAACAGCCGTACAGGCTTTTCGCAAGGCATCTTCAGCAAGGGAACATTGGCACCGGAATCCATACCTATAACTTAATTTTAGGTGAGACAAAAACACTTTTCATAATTAGTTGCAAATAGAGATCATGAGGATTTGGGCAGGAATCCAAGAACATGAAGAAATTACAACACCTTGTGAAGGAAACATTAGGAAAACTTTTTTTTTGTAAATTATTAAATTTTTGTAGTGATGCACTGTTTTAAGAATCTCAGATTATTGAGCGCTGCAGTGCAAGTTTACTGCATTCCAATATTTTGTCCTGTGAACAGAATCATGAAAGCTTTTTCATTGATTTAGCAAACTTTTTGTAATGAGCACTGTGAACAGAGTCCAAAGCCTCGGACATCATAGAAGGAAGTTGCAGCAGCCAAGTTCTTTTCCTGTAAATCTCTGAACAAAAGCATTAAAAACTTTTTATTAGTTGTTAGCAGATTTTGATATTGAGCACTATACTTGGAGTTCAACCTTTTTTCTCCTTTTTAATTTTTTTTGTGTTTTTTTTAGGTTTTTTTTTAACCTGTAAATAGAACATTTTTTTTTACCTTTAAATGAGTATGCTACCCACGCGGCAGAGCCTGGCAAGTTGCCCGTGTCGTATTTTTATATGCCAAATACCAGTAACAATTATAGACCTCATTCCCATGACCTAATGGAATGGATTGAGGCTCTTTATGTTCCTGGAGCAAGCAGGTGCCTTTGGGCTCTACTTGCATGGAGATAGGTCATATGGAGATGTTACTGGTGCCTGCTCGAGCAAATCGATGATGAACGGGAAGACAGTGATACAGTGAAATAGAACATTAGAAAACTCATTAAGTTTTAAAACCTTGACACTGAACATCATACACAGGAGACCCATTTCATGTTTCTTTGAAACATTAGGAAACTTCTTCATCATTCATTTATATACATAACAACCTTAGAGAATTCTTACAAAATACCTTCTCCTTGAGGTATTTTGGAATAACTCACATGCTCTCACCTTTAAACCCTTCAAAGCAGCAAGGAAACATAAAGACACTTACACATTAACCACTTAGAAAAAAATATATATATTTTTATGGTACCTTCTTTTGGAGGGTTATTTAGGTGCTTTTACCTTTAAACTCAGTCCAAGGCAGTTTTTTTTTCTTTAGAAAGGAAGTGGTTATCTCCAGCTAAAGCATCAACAGGCTGCAATGAAAGGTTATTTTTATTAAATAATAAAATAATAAAGATCAACAGGCTGCAAAGCAAAATTATTGTTATTAAAGATGGACCATGTTCAACAGGGTGCAAAGCAAAATTATTATTAACCAATCCGGGAGGTTGGAAGAGCAGTTTGCCATTTAAAATTAAGACTTTATATTGAAGAAAATTAGATGTTTTTAGACCTCTATTGAAAGAAATTAGGTGGTTTTAGAGCTGCTACCTATTTATAATTAATTTTTACTTAGGTGACTTGACTGGTTTTTGAGCCTGCATCAGTGTTTTCCAGTAGCTCTCCTTAAGACAAATTTAAGGTGAATAATGGGTAAAGATACCTGTCTTTTGTTGCTTCAACAACCGATTCTGAAAGTTTTTTGAGCATGTTTAACAATTCGTCATTAGCCATAACATTTACTATAAATCATTTGCCAAAACTATCCATTTGCCAGAAGTCATTTGCCATAAATATCCAATTGTTGGAGGACAGGTTTGGCTATTCTGGGAGTTTTGTTGTTTTGCCCACTCCCAGCTTAATCTACTTAAGTTAAGGTTCATTCTAATGAGACCTCTCTTCTATGTAAACACAGCTAGATGGTGTGGCACTTACAGAAGTCACCTTGATTGAATAACTTCTGACTTATACATCTACTAAGACTTCTATGTTTTCTAGATTGGGCACAGCTCCTCTTTATACCCACTGCACCCAGCGTGGGACAGTTAGAATTTACCAGGAGACTACCACCCTGGCTACGCTGAGACTATAGGAAGACTATAGGAAGGATCATACTAGTTTGCTCTAAGTAGGCAAGAGTGACCCTTTCAATACATGAGAACAAGATACTCAGAATCACCCTGGTGCAGATAATAATAATAAGAACCTTGTGGGTACCATCTAGATTACAAGAAGCTCATGAAGTTAAGATGTATTACTTTATATCAGCCCTCTCTCTCTCCAGTGTTTTACATAATAGATAATCTCCTTAGTCCTTGGCATAACCTTTGTTTATACCTGCAATAAAGTGTGGCACTACACTCTGTTTAGAGTTCTTTGTTGACATGCCCCTCCCGGTTGGATTACTTTGGTGTATATAAGGGGCTGACTTGAGGCCCCTTCACCTTTTGCCTTTTGGTTCCTCAGCCTTCAGCTTTTTGGCTCCTGCGGCTTTTGGCTTTTGGCTTTTGGCTTTTGGCCTTTGCCTTTTGCTCTTTGGTCTTTTGCTCCTTCTTCTGGGTAGGACTCAGCTCGGGTGAGATCCTCTCTCTCTTTGGTGGGAGGCTTAGGCTCTTTTGTATGGTCTAAGTTCGGACAAGAACTAAAGTTTGTTCATTATATTGGAGTGCTGTGGAAGAGCTTTTTGTACTATTATATTAAAAGCCATTTTTTGGAACTGCACCCGGACTCGTGAGTTTTCATCTGTTCTCCCGGTGTCCTCGGAGGTAGAAGACAACCTCTGTCCCGACACTGTCAGGGACCCTGGCGGCGTTCCCGACATCAAATCACATAACTTAATTGTCTGCAAACCTCCAGCCACGAGGGATGGAGCACAGACAAATAAAAGGCAGAAATTTAGTCCAGTTTGTCTCTATGGAAAGCTGCGGTGCACATGAATGTGGCAGGCAACTGTAGATTGAGCTTAAAGCTCTTTTCCAGCTGAATTAAATAATGATGCCACCAAGAAATCTGACCTTTCATTTCCTTAAACCAAAGGTCCGGGAAAACCTCTACTTTAAACTTAACAGCTTACTCTCCAGAACTTGCACTCAGTTCCTGTTGGGAGAGGTGCAGTTTTATCACAAAAATCACAAGAGTTAGCACCAGAATAGGACAAAATAAAGAATAGTCATGAGGAATGTAGCGAAGCTTCCAGAACTTTGCTCTTTGACTATTAAATTGAGAACAGGAAGAACGATAAGGCTTTTGAGACCTGAATGGGCTCGGGGAATTCTGTTCCTCCACTTGGTCCTCATCAGAGCTTGTAAGAGCTCTGGGGAAACCCTCAAACTGGGCATCCCTTTCCGTTAGAGGGGCGTCTTCACCTTCTGAGTTATTAACTCCGGGAAGATTTTCGGTTTGAGAGTCTGCCTCCTCTGGATACTTCTTTTCTTTCTCTAGGTTATTGTCAAGCCTTAAAATCTCTTTGCTAGATTTAATTTCATGACTCTCTGAAAGACAGCAGGAGTTACAAAAGTCGAGAATACTGCTATCACCTGAAAGAGCAAGTGAAGCCAGAACAAAGAAAAACTTCCGAGATGTAATCCATTTTAACTCATGGTCCAAGTTCTCCCAGCTTCAGGAAAAGTTCATCAGCACCT
>JAJIBD010007851.1:0-40701 GCA_021461705.1 Cryptotis parvus | reverse complement strand
TTATCAAAACAAAATTATTCTCAACACTTGTCAGTTCACAGTTGCTGATACATTCCTTTAGATAGAAATATTGCCAGTTATTTTAGAAAATAATCAGCAATATCTGTAATCCCTCAATTGATAGCTGATTAGGCACTGCATGCTGGAAGACATGGAATGAGTGTCAGCTTGAACAGACTTAGGCAAGCAATTATGGAAGTTGAAAGAGTAGTCACAAAAATCATCTTTTATATATTAAAATTAGACTGTTTTTAACTATGCATGCTACTTCAGTCAGAAAGGATGATTTGATCCGCATAACTGACCAGACCAGTCTTTGAATTTCAAAAATACTAATGATTATTTGAAGAATGTGTGATTGATGCTATTTTTAGGCAGCAAATAAATTAATAAGACATTCAGGAGTTTTAAACAATGTACTCAACCTGTTCATAAGTAGTTTTTTATTTTTATAATATGTCTGTATGGATGTGGAATCCATGTTATTTTCATGTTGCCTACAGAGGAATAATTCACTAATAGCTGCCATAACTGAATACATGCAAGATGATACCAACTTATCTGGCACTTACTGTGGAGAAGGAAATTGCTTCAAAGGGGCAATTCAAATAGATAAAAAATACTTTTTACCCAGGTTATATCAAAAAGATATCCAGATGAATTACATGTTTTTGCATTTAGTTTTAGTTTATACTGCTTAAAACATTTTATGTATTTTATGTCAGCTCCATCCCTTAAACTGTATTTGAGCATTTACATTCAAAATTTTTCAATAATATTTGAAATCATTTGTTAGGTTGGCATTTCTATGGACTGCAATCAGGAGAGATGGAAATGCTTTTCAATTGGAAAGAATACATATGGTCTTTCCTTTTGGCAAACTTTTCACAATTCTGTCAATGTTGTTCTCAAGAACGGTTTTGGTGCTGAAGTGATGATCCGAGGTCCAGAGCGGATGCATTACATGCTAAAGCCCAGTTCACCCTGAGTAACTGCATTGTCCTCTGATCCAGAGAAAACCCAAGTACCACACACAGAAGTAGCCCCAAAACACCTCTGTGTGGGCCCCCAAAAACAATATAAAAAAAAACAAGAAAATGTAGTTGTGGAAGCAAGAATACCCTGAATCTCTTAAATATATTTAGGGAGCAGATTGAGTCACACCTGGCAATGTGGTGGTGTCACTTAAATCTTATTTAAGTGATTAGTGTGCCACAATGGCCTAGGGTCCATTCATTTTTTTCTAATTTTATATTTGTTTTGATATGAACAGAAAAAGAGCATAATCATTATTCCAATATTTTTATGGATGAAAAATATTATTATGTCTTGTCCTAAATAATTTTTAAATATGATTATAAAGATCTAAAATCAATATATCTAGATTTGTTTAATGAATCTCACAGAAAGAATTGAGACTATGTGAAATTAGCATTTTCGAAAAATATCTGTAAAAAATTATTATTGACACAGTGTTTAAATGGTAGAAAAAATTAATCTAGAAATGAGATGTGTTACTGTTTTTGGTCTATTTTATTTAGAAAAATCAAGAGCATTTTGAAATGTAATATTACAACACAGAATCCAAAGTCCTAATAAAAGCACCTCAATAAACTTTAATCATTCATTTCCTATTTGGTAGTGACATAGTTCCCTGTTTTACAATATAAATTCTTCTGATAATAATTAATTATGACCAACTCCTGATAGATTTTGATTACTTTGTGCCAATAGTTCTTAAAGACTGTACAACATCATTCTAAGATGTCTTTATTTTAACATTATGTGAAAAGGTACAATAATATTTTCTATGGCCTTTGAAAGACATGATTATGGAGCCTGATATTTGTAAGCAATTGTTGGAGCTCCGTGGGGTCCTCAATATATATTGGGGTTCAGTTGAGGTCCCAAGGTACATTAGGGCCAAGGGGCCAATAACTGCTCCCAATGAACAACGGAACAAAATCATAGGCTCTTGAAGTCTAAAGCTCTTTTCTTTAATCTTTCTCCACTTATTCCTCATTCCACTTAACTCCACATACTCACACCAGGTCAAATCAACTCTGCTAGAACAATACTTTACAAAAAGGTGGGGAAGGAATTATAAGAGGTAATGGACTTTACCCTGAAATAATGAGGTGAGAAAGCTCTTTGCTTCCCTGAGGGAAAATATACCGAGGAGACAAACTGCAGACATATATCTTGTCCTGAGGCTAAGGCCTGACTAGGTAGAATCTTGGCAATTTGTTTTAACCTTTTCCTAGCTGTTAAGACTCATCTTAATGATATTTCTGGTCATTTTGTATAAACACAGTTAGAGATCACTTGATCACTTGATCACCCGATCACTTGAATCCGTTATTTCTCGATTTGCTCTAGCGGGCGTCAATTTCGATTGGACCCTATCACGTGCCAATGTAGCCCAATGGCATCTGGTTGATTCAGGAATATGAAGAGCCTCAAACGTTCCTTCAGGGTCTTAACAGGGAGTCTAACCATCTTGTAGGTGGGGCCCACGTGATCTTTTACATCCCGTGGATCCAGTCAGTAATGGCTCTAGTCCAGCGGTTGTCTCCAAATAGCATTACATGTCCGATTCCTTCTCTCACTTGGTGAGGCATGATATTCCAAGCATAGCTCTTTCTATTCCTCTCCGGGAGACCCGGAGAGCATTCTCATCCTGCTTCGTAGGGCCCAGATCTCTGTGGCGTATGTTAATGCAGAGGAGAACGGTGAAGTCAAAGAGATGTGCCCCGGAGCCGAGGTTCTTTGTCCTTTTCACTATTTATTCGATGCCTTTGAAGGTATTCCATGCAGCCTGTTCTTTTGCGCTAGCTCAGGTTTTAGGTCATTCATCGTTATTTCGACCTAGGTACCTACTGCTGCATTCAGAGATGTTTGTTCCATTGAGAGTGAATGGGGCCTCTGGAACTAGTTCATTCTTCATAAACATACAGTTAGAGATACAGATGTTTATCTACACCTAAGATTAAGCTTGTGGGGGTGTCTATTATTCCTGGGGCCAATTTATTATATGTTCCAGATACATACCTCTGGCCAGGTTCTTTTCCCTAACTCCAAAAGAGTCCTTAATCAGTCATTTGCTTATTTTTGGCTCACAAAGATTTTGTTCCTTAACCTACTCTTAGGTTTTGATATTACTCAGGATATTTAGCCTTTGCATGTCAAGGCTTGAGTAGTTTACCTATGGCTTGCCCTGGGTCTATCTAGCCCTCGTTGGAACCAATTTTGTGGTGTAGTAATTAAAATCAATCTAAGGGTAACTGAGGTTTAGGTTATAAAATATGATGGATGCCAGAAATAACTAATTCATCATTAACTTCTATATCCACAAAAGCATAGACTTAACTGTGTTTTCCAATGTCTATACAAAAGGGCGCTTTGTTCTATAGCATAATAATATGAAAAAGAACATACAGGAAAGAGACAAACATTCTTTTATGATATAAAATATAAGCCTGGCAAGTAGGAGACAGGAGGACTGTGAACTAAGGACAATCAAACAAAAATAATGAATTATTTAGCCTTAACTCTTTTCATTGGTGTGCTAAATAGTTTCACTTGATCATTTGAATAAACTGAAAACTTAAGACAATTAAAACACAAAAAATAAAAAAACAGGTTACGTGATATTTCATATTGTACAATTGGCTGTCAATGGTAAAAGCATTCTGTTCTTTTTCAAAAGCATTCACTTCAGTTTTTAGAGGGAAGCTTTAATTTTAATGCTGGGTCCATCATAGCACTAAGTGATCCAGGAGGAGCTCCATCCTGGTATCATGTCAGTAAAGTAAAATGGTACAATCATAACTAACTGCATATTGAAGCAAACACTAGACTGTGTTGGTCACATTGCCATTGTTTTTAAAGACAGAGTTGTGTGGGTTTTGTATGGTATGAGGAGACAAAAGGTATAAGAGTTTTAAAGTCCAGAGGATTAGCAACAGTCCAGGCTTTTGTAGCTCACATATATAATGTAAAATAGCTCAATAAAATGTCTCTGAGCTATGTATTCATCTTTTCTGAAATCTGTAACTGCTATTTAGGGCAGCTTAAGTACTGGGGCATGCTGGAATCCAGGCATTTTAAAACTGGGAATATTGTTCAGTTATTTTATTGTTATCTATCAAGTTATTCCCAAATCAAATAAATATTATTTATTTCCCTCTGATAGGGAGGGAAATAAATCAACTCATAGGTTGACTGAGTGTTCTACTGTCTTCCCGTTCATCATCGATTTGCTCGGGGGCACCAGTGCAACATCTCCATATGACCTGTCTCATGCAAGTAGAGCCCAAGGGCACCTGCTTGCTCAAGGAACATAAAGAGCCTCAAACCATTCCATCAGGTCATGGAAATGAGGTCTATAATTGTTACTGGTATTTGGCATATTAAGATACGACACGGGTAGCTTGCCAGGCTCTGCCGGCGCGGGTAGCATACTAGTGTTCTACTAGTCTGCCCTTATTCATCCAATTCCATCTAGTTATAGGATTAACCAGGAACAGGGAGAATGAGTTTTTCTTTGTAAACCCTTTCGAAGATAGTTTGGGATTGCTCACTGCCTGCTGATCTCCAGCAGTGTTTAAATAGGAAAGAATTCAAGAATTCAAAACGAAAAGGAAGTTTAAAAGTTCTAGGTTAGAAATCCTACAGCTATACTGTAGGATTGTTCCATATTTTATTAGTCAAAAGTCACAAAACCATGTCACATTAATGGGCAAAGTCAGACCAGACACTTGATGAGGGGAATAGGGTAATCACATTTTAGATGATGAGCAAAATACAAAATCTTTTTTATAGACTTTTCAGAAGTAATAAAGGAGATTTGGGCATAGGATAGTCACGTGTCACTAGTCACTTTTCTTCCTGTTGTTCATTGATTTACTTGAGCAGATGTCAGTAACATCTCCTTTTGTTGGGAATGAGGTCCATTATTGCTACTGTTTTGGGCATATTGAATACACCACGGGTAGCTTGTCAGTCTCTGCAGTGGCTCTGGGTTCATCCCAGGGGGCCCATTCTTTTCTATGCCAGACCTTCAACCATCCATGGCCCATGGGTAGAGCCCAGGGTGTAGACAAGCCTGACTCCTGTCTGCCACTTGCTGATGCACACGGGCACCACAGCCACACCTGCTACCTCAAGGGGCATAAAATAGGATAGTACTGGACTCAAAGCCTGATGTTACTCTGGCTACAATAGAAACTCCTTTGTTCCAATTGCTATATTTCAGTTCTAAGCCCAAAGAAGTTTTGGTGAATTTTAAGAGCGTGTGTAGCAGAATCAAAAACAATTTTAGGATTAAAATATAGCTTGCTGTATCCTGACTGATTAAGCACAACTCTGCCTCAATTTTCTCATGTTCAAAATGAAGAAAATAGCATTTTTTTATCTCAGAGAACTAGTGTTTTGAAGATTAAATGATTATCATATGTAAATATCTTTGACAGAATCTGACATAGAAAAACCTTTGGGAATGTTGATGAAGATGATTGTGATATATCTAGATGTTGCTTGGGAGGACTGGTGTTACAGTATCGCAGTTTTCCAACTGGCCATGCAGGAGGCATTCGTTAGTTTCAAGAAATTAATTTATCCCAGGAGATATTTAGCAAACACATGAAAGAGCTACTCATTGTAAAAAGGAAGTGACAACTTGAAAGGACAACTGAAAGTAGGCTGGTGATTCACCAATTTTTGGGATATAAAGCAAGATCTTAATAAGAGATCCAGAATTGAGTAAACAGGAGGAAAAGCAAGAACACAACTATGTACATATAGATTTATGAAAAGTGTCAAAAATCCGCTTTAGAATTATAGGGACCAGGGAATCTTGGGTTTTTCTTGGACTAAAAAATTCTATTTATGTGCAAATGAGTCCTGGGACACCTAGAAATCTAGGTATCTTGGGTATATCTCTGAGCTTACGATACATGGCAATTCTAACTTCTAATGAAATGAAATAGTTCTTCCCACTATTGTTGACTTCTTAAATTGTACATTCAGGCTTGGTCTATATAAGAGGTATTGCCAGTATATTCAGCCCAAATAGCTTAGGATAGGAAAGTAAATAGAGGAACTTTGACCCAAGACTATTATATATAGAATAGTTATGGTGATCAAAATAAACAATATATAAAAAGGGTATTGTCTAGGATTATCACCAAGCCTATCCCCATAGGCAAAATTTGTTTCTTTAAATACTTTAGAGCAATTTCAGAATACGCATTCCCCAGATAGAATCTGCAATGTCATGTATGGAAGTGGAGGTCAGTGTCAGCACTATAAGGCAGGTTGGACAGTTTCAGTTGCAATAGTGTCTGAACACTGAAGACTTACGAAATCATAGAGGAAAAGGTAGAGAATGTACTTGAGACTAGAAGATCAGAACCTGAATGCCTGGGCGGAGCCCTCACTCATGCTTGCAGTGGAAATATGACAGCAAATCCCTTGATGAGTTTTATAATCCCTCTGCCCTGCTTTTAAGCAGTCTTTCTGATGTGGATGGATGAAGACTCACAGGTGTGTGCTGAGGCCCAGAATAAATTCTGCAGGTGCTGGTGATTGCAGTAAGGTCTAAGTCCCTTTAGAGAGTCCTCACAGTCTGAACAAATGAAATGATTTTGAAAGCTTCTGCTTGCTACAGGGAAATCTATTTAAAAAAAATGGCATGATTTCATGCCCCTTTGGACAGCTTTTAAAAGTATACCTGGGCCAAGAAAAATTATTCTCCAAAAGCCTGCTAAATTTTTATAATGGGAACAAATTTATTTCTTAATATAAGTAAAATTAATTCTATTCCCAATGAATATGATACAAGATACTTGAGATTTCTAATCACTGTCCATGCTTTAATTGGGGACCTCTTTGTGTAGGCTGCAACCGAGAAAGATGTTATCACAGGCTTACTTTAATATGGGGCAGTTTTAAAATTTACATTTTGTTCACTCTATTTTGTTTTATATTATATTATATTTTGTTTTATATTTATATTAAGAATTAGGCAGATATGTAGTATCAAGCCACTACCTTACTCAGTGACAAAATGTGAACCTATTAAAGAAAGTGAATTATTTTAGTAAAGACTACAGAACTTTATAGTAGAAACTATATTCAAAAGTGTGATTTTCTTTTTCACTAGCTGATTTCTTTTCCTTACTTCAACTTCATAGATGGAGTTCTTGTACCTAATGTCTCTGAGCAAAATTCAAGTAATAACTAGTGTGTGAATTGAAGAGAAAAGTTAACTGTTTGCATATTATATTTTATTCCAAAAGAGTGTCATTAAGTCAGATAAAATAAATCCCAAATTTGGAATTACACTAAATATTCAGACTCTTTTTACAATTTTAGCATTTTCAATAAAGCTACAAAAAAGCATTTTCTCTAATTTTCCAAGGTTTCATAATGTCTTTGAGGGAATTGTTTTAATTCCTTACATGTTTAAAGACAGAGAAGTAAAGCTCATAAACCAAGAAAGGTAGACAAGAAGCAGAAGCTAATGTTTAATGAACAACCACTGATTTTTTAAAAAATTTATCAAAAGGATCTTGAAATAAAGAAATGTTCATGAGTCATTTTTCTAGTTTATTCAATAGAGGAAGCCATTCACTTTTTTAAGAAAACACTGTGGTACATCTCCACTGAATTGGAAATTGTGCTCTTCCCATCATAATACTATTGACCTAAAATGAGAGTATTTTTCCATGTTCCATGATAAATTGAACTAATTTTAAATGATGAAGAAAAATTTTTCCATATCGGAGGGCTTCCTGTGAACAATGTCTGTTAAACAAAGTACTTTATATAAAAACAACCATAATGAGATTCATTCCTCTTACAAAACCATACTATAATTCAACAAAATAAATTAATAAAAATTAATATATGATTTTTAAATATCAACACCAAATGCAAACTGCATTATCATCATTTTACCAAAATATTTAAAAACAAACCAATTCCTTTCTTATTTTGTAATGAAAGATACATATAATAAAAAAGGTAGTTTCTGTTATGACTATATACTTGATCATGAGAATTATACAATGAAATGAATACCTATTTATCCCGACCTTACATATTTTATTTAAGTAACAACTTGTCCTAACTATGTGTTAGACACTGTTGTTGGTATAGTAACACATTAACTAATTATTTATAACGTTCTTATGAAATATGTGCTATCATTTACATTTTACATACTAAAAATATGACATAAAACAGGTAAATAATAGCTTGACTTTGTGCATACTAATATAACAAAGAAAAGAAATTCTTTTATTTTATCTTCAGAATCAATGCTTTTAAAACTATGCCATCTGCATGTACCCCCTTCCCTCCCTCTGCTAATGTTGTGATGTCCAGAAATCATAGACAAGCTTCGTTGTGGTTCTTGGGCATAAAATTTCAGTGTTCTAGTGGATTTGTTTGCTCACACTTAACAATAGGTGCAGTGTTCAACACCAGGGTTTGCTATAGCACTTACTTTTTGCACTCTCAGTGGTATGCTCTGGCTCCAGGGTTCACATCATCCTTTTAGTTGCAACATTTCCCATGGATTGAGCCTATTAAAATGTTGTGCTTGCACCTACCCGGCACCAAAGACCACAAACAGCAGAATTGTCAGAACCATGTAATGCGTTCCGCAGCACCAGAGATTGAGTTCAGGTTCTTGTTATTGAAAGGCCTGTGTTATAAGCCACTGTTTACTCCATACTTTGACATTGTTGCATAGCTATTTGTAGATAATGTGCTTCAAAAGTGAATGTAACTGGAAATATTTTTATGACACAAAATTCCCAAATGCTTAGGAAATCCCAACTACTGCCTAGTTTTGTTTTTAGAAGTGTTTTCTATGGTACATAAAAACTCAGAATTACCAAACTCAGATGTCTTATTTTCAACATTCAAATGAAGTTTGCCCTGCATCAGTAATATCTTAGGGCAAATCGAGCAACCATTACAAAACATACATTCTCAATGTAATATCCAAGTGGAAACTAAATTCTACCCTAAATATTATCTTTCAGGACAATATTCTTATGCCCATTGCTGGATTGGTTTTCAGTCTTCAGGGTTTTTATCATCTTCTGATGAGAGAATTAAATTGCCATCTAATTTTTATGTATCAAAATTTTCTCCATTCTAGCCATTATTAAAACTATTGATAAAATGATGTTTATAAAATGTTCATTTGAGTATTGTTCTCTTCCAGTTAAATCCCTTTGCTCTGTTCCTATTGCCTAAAGAAAAAAGAAACACCAACCCCACCACACACTAACTTCCTTGGTGTAAAAGTATAAAGTGCAGCACTTTTCACCTCATCTCTTTATTCCTTTCTTATACTTTATGATGCCAATTATAAAGCATTATGCAAATTTTAGCCTCCTGTCCTTGAGAATGCTTTTCCCCTCTGATTGATTTCCAACTCATGACTGTCCTCCTGTCAAATTAATATAAATGGTCTGCAAGTGTCCAACTTAGGTGTTCTGAAAGCTTGATGGAACTCGGAAGTAATTTTTTATGCGTTGATAGTACATCTGTTGCTGCATTACCTACACCTTATTGCAATTAATTGCTTTACATTCTGTAGTAGATGATGAGTTCCTTAAGGAGATGCTAATTAATAGGAATCAATAAATATCAGTGCAGCAAATTAGTTACAAAATTCTATTCTAGCTCATTGCATATTAAAGTATCTTATACTATAGGGTTACAGAAATTTTAGAATTGGTTTATTTTATACCTCAGAAGTGGTTGAAGATGAAAGATTAGACAATAAAAAAGAATGAATTCATTTAGATGATATAAGTAACCTACCTTTATTAAAATTATATCCACTGTATCTTCTAAATTGGAAATACATTAATTTCTAATTTACCATTGGTATTTTGGGTCATTTTGACTTGCCATTTAGCTATGGAATGCACATTGAGTGTCTGTGCTTGTGAGTCCAGTAGTAAAATCTAGCAGTGACAATGGTTACTCAGTTGGATCTCTTTTATGTCCAAAATTTTAGTGTTTGTATTGCTCATTTCTCAAGTTCTAATTGTGCTTCTCTGCATGGTGATATTTATTATCCAGAAAAATTGTATCCTTTGGCAGATTAAATTAGTTTTTTTTACTTTTTTTTAAACATTTTATTATATCACTGTGAGATATACAATTACAACGTTGCTCACGTTTGGAGGTTTCAGTCACACAGTGTTCCAGCACCCGCCCTCCACCAGTGCCCATCTCCCACCACCCATGTCCCCAATTCCTTCCCCCTCCCATGGCCTGCCTAAATGGCAGGTTCTTTATCTCCCTCTCTCTCTTCCTTCTGCTACACATTGTGGGTTGCGCTACATACACTTAGAAGTCATCCTTTGCATTTTTTTTGCCGTGTATTTAATGCTCAGTTCTATATTGGTATCAGACCTTTTGACATTTATTCACACATGTTCCCTTCTCTATCTTACCCTAACCTCTACTCCCACATGATTTTGGTAATTTCCACTTTTGGTAAGATCACCTGGTATATTTATGTCATGCAAATAAATGCAGTCATTCTATGTCTCCTCTCTCTCCTTCTGACTAATTTCACTCAACATGATCCTTTCCATATCCATCCATTTATAGGCAAATTTCATAACTTCATTTTTCCTAACAGCTGCATAGTATTCCATTGTGTAGATGTACCACAGTTTCTTTATCCAGTCATTAGTTCTCGGGCATACTGGATGTTTCCAGGTTCTGGCTATTGTGAATAGTGCTGCTATGAAAATAAAAGTGCGGATTGTGTTTCCGCTGTGTGTTTTTGGCTTCCCAGGGTATATTCCCAGGAGTGGTATGGCTGGGTCAAAAGGGAGCTCAATTTCTAGTCTTTGGAGGAATGTCCATATTGTTTTCCAGAAAAGGGCATGCATCATCTGTAAGAATAAAACTAAAGATACACAGAACATATCTAAGATAATTTTATATTTTCCTTAAAAGCTACATATTTTATTTTCTTATGAGTATTGAGTTTATAAAATATTTTGATAACTGAAACCAGCACAGACATAGTTTTAACTTTCTCATACTCAATAATGCAATTGCAAAAATATTGGTAATCTGCAAATTGCTCTACAGTTCGCAGTACGGAGATTTAACTCTATTTCATAGATTTCAAGACTGGATTTTCTATGACTTTTCTTTTCTGTGTTGCACTCAATTTATTCAATATTTTTATATTTATGAATCAATTATCAGATTTTAGGAGTAAAACATCTAAGTTACCGGTTTCTCTACCTTGAATTTAAGGTGACTTTACTCAATTAAGTCAAATTTAAGCTGTTAGTTTTGATGTTTTGAAAAATTTTAATAGGAACAATGACAAGGTTTATTTTTTAAAAAATACATTGTGAATATTTTATTTCAGGAAGTGTCAGGAAAGAGGGGTTTTCCCAAACAGGAGGAATTACTTTCATATAATTCTATTTATATGTTTTGCTTCTGTTGCATCATCATTAATTCTGAATATTTGCACATATCTACCATTCTGTTAAAAAGTTGCATTATATTTTTTTATTCTGTGCAAAATATGCCAACACAAATACAGTAGCTTAAAGCAACAATCACTTATTTTTTCTTATATCTTCTCAGTAGGTTCATGGCACAATAGGATAACTGGTGTCTGATTTACAATTTCTTGAATGAGTGAATAATGTTCTACTGTACTTTGCAGTATACAATTTGTATATAATAAAACTGGATAATTAGCTGCGGTTATTCCTATCTGAATTTAAAAGGTGTCACTTTTTAAAATTTTTTATTTATCTATTTATTTTTTAATTAATACTTTATTATACCACAGTAAGATATACAATTACAACGTTGTTCATGTTTGGAGGTTTAGGTCACATAGTGTTCCAGCACTAGTGCCCATTTCCCATCACCAATGTCCCCACTCCCCCCCCCTCCCATAGCCTACCTAAATGGCAGGTTCTTTATCTCTTTTCTTTCTCCCTCTCTCTCCTTCCTTCTCCTACACATTGTGGGTTGTACTACATACACTTGGAAGCCATCATGTGCCTTTTTTTTGCCTGTATTTAATGCTCAGTTCTATGTTGGTATCAGCCCTTCGACATTTATTCACTCATGTTCCCTTCTCTGTCTTACCTAACCTCTGACTCCCTCATGTTTGAGGTAATTTCCACTTTTGGTAAGATCACCTGATATATTTATGTCATGTAAATAAATGCAGTCATTCTATGTATCTCTCTTTCCCTTCTGACTAATTTCACTCAACATGATCCTTAAGGAGTCACTTTTTATGCAACTGATCATTAGATCTGAAGGGATAGGTAAATTGAAATAAATGCTAAATATTATAAAATCAGAACTTAAAGATTTGAAACATTTTCACTTTATCCATAATGTGAAAAATGAGAAAAAAATGTTCTGATTGGGATTCTTCTTAGGGCATGGCTGAATAATCATTTTGATAAAGTGAATAGATATGACTCATGAATTTTATCCTGTCCTTTTTTAACAGAATTCAAAAACAGAACTAGTTTTTATACCAAGCCATAAAACCAATTTAATTGAAGGACCTAGTAGAATTTAAAAGAGGAAACTAAAATAAAGGACTATTGTAAGTTGTAGTCTGTTGGACATGTTGGATTCTTCAGAACAACGAGTTAAATTATTCAAATACTGATGTATTTTATCTTTCAGAAAAAGGGAAGAATGACCCCAATAATGAGTCGGATATTATCAGGACTGTTGTTTCTAGCATAAGCTTTTTTTTATTTTGGAGGATAGAGCTTTAACTTTTATTTCAGCTAGTTAAGCAGACTCTGTGCAAAGCGTAAGGGCAAATGCCTCAGAAAATCAGGGATTCAGAACGCTCCAGAAGTCAAAGGAGCAGAGAGGTTTCTACTGCTGCTTTATTGTCACTTCAGAAAGGCAGAACATCGGATCAAAGAAAATTATGCTCAATCCCTTATTGCTAATGAAATTTGGCTTACTAAATTTACACATGTTTCAAAACTACCACTCTGTTCTCTGATCTTTTTTATGAATTCAAGTCTTTCCTACCTGTCCTGTGCTACCTTTTATTTCGTAAGTCATAACATAGCAACTGGAAAAAAAAATGCTTCAGGTAATTTACACTTCACACCAAGACCTAATTTAGATGAAATGTCATACTTTCACTCTAGATTTGAATTGGAATGGATTAATATTTGGTGACTCTTGGGGAGAGACAAATGAATTTTATACGCACAAAGGGGATAATTTTTGTTTGTTTGTTTGTTTGTAGGCCACACGTGGCTATTCTCAGGTGTAATCCTTTCTCTGAGGTCAGGTATAAACTCCTCAAATTACTCGGGAGATTACATGCAATGTCAGGAATCTAGCATGGGTTGGCTGCATGCTAAAAGGTTCCTTTCCTATTCTAGGATGTCTATGACCCCAAGAAGATGATTTTTGAGAAAAATGTGGTTTTAACATTGTAAACTAAGTGTTTGTATTCTCCTAAAATTCATATCTTGGTGCTCTAATGCTTAGTGTGATATGGAGTTTCCACGCAATGATTAAGTTTTATTGTAACAATGGGGCCTTAATATCAGAATTTATATCCTCAGAAGACTGGAGATTGTCCCACTTCCTTCTCCAGGAACTTGCAAAGATTAAATACCAAATAAGGGCGTCTTCAAGAGAAGGAAAGAACCCTCACCAGAATCCAAAATGGCTAGAATTCTGGTCTTGGGCTTCTAGCTCTATGGATTTGGTTACTTAAACAATAATTACCCTTTTCTTGCAGTTCTAGTTTCTCTGGATCTAGATCAAGACATCTAGATCAAGAAATCTAGATCAGGGCCGGAGTGATAGCCCAGTGGGTAGGGCATTTGCCTTTGCAAGTGGCCGGCCTCTGCAGGCCTGGGTTCGATCCCCGGCATCCCATATGGTTCCCGAGCACCGCCAGGAGTAATTCCTGAGTGCAGAGTCAGGAGTAGCCACTGAGCATTGCCGGGTGTGAACCAAAAAAGGAAAAAAAATGAAATCTAGATCAAAATGACGATAAATTTAGTATCTGATGAGGTCCAGCTTCTAATTCATAAGGGTCATCTTCTCATTGTGTCCTCCCGTGTTAGATCAGGAGTTGAGGCTACCATTATATTATCTAGTATCTTGGAAGAAAGTTATAATTTCCGATTACCTTCCAAATATCTGTGTGTAGCCTAGTACCATAACATCAAAGTATAGAATTTAACCAAATTCACCAAAAATATTACTGGATGCAAACTCTCAGTATGTGCAAATTTTGTTTTGGTGCAATACCTAAGAAAATCTTGTCTATATTAAAGCTACAATTATTTTCTCCCTGCAAACTTTGAAGAAGTTTACTTTATAAGAGTTTTAGATTTAGTCACTGTTTCTTTTGAGGTGCAGAAGCTTTTTTAGTTTCATGTAGTCCCATATGTTTATCTTTTCTTCTAGTTGCTTTGTTAGTGATGTTTCATCTTTGAAGATGCCTTTAGCTTCAATGTCATGAAGGGTTTTTCCTATATTTTCTTTAATGTACTTTATGGATTCAAGTCTGATATTGAGATCTTTAATCCATTTTGATCTGATTTTTGTGCATGGTGTTAGACAAAGGTCCAAATTCATTCTTTTACATGTCGCTGCCCAGTTTTCCCAACACCATTTATTGAAGAGGCTTTCCTTACTCCATTTTAGACTCGTTGCACCTTTATCAAAGATTAAATGATCATGTGTTTGAGGTTGGGTGTCAGGATACTCAATTCTATTCCATAGGTCCACGGGTCTGTTTTTATTCGAATACCATGCTGTTTTAATTACTACTGCCTTGTAGTACAGTTTGAAGTTGGGTAAGGTGATGCCTCCCATCTTCTTTTTCCCTGAGGATTGCTTTAGCTATCCTTGGGGGTTTATCGTTCCATACAAATTTCAGGATTGTTTGGTCAATTTCTTTGAAGAATGTCATGGGTATCCTTATAGGGATTGCATCGAATCTGTACAGAGCTCTAGGGAGTATTACCATTTTGACAATGTTGATTCTCCCCATCCATGAGCAGGGAATATGTTTCCATTTCCTTGTGTCCTCTTTTATCTCTTGGAGCAGTGTCTTGTAGTTTTCTTTATACAGGTCCTTTACACACTTGGGTAAGTTGATTCCTAGGTATTTGATTTTCTGTGGCACAATTGTGAATGGAATTGTTTCCTTAATATCCCTTTCTTCTCTTTCGTTATTTGTATATAGGAAAGCCACCGACTTTTGGCGTGCTGATTTTGTATCCTGCCACTCTACTATATGTGTCTATTGTTTCTAGGAGTTTTTTGGTAGAGAGTTTAGGGTTCTCTAGGTATAATATCATGTCATCTGCAAATAATGATAGCTTGACTTCTTCCTTGCCTATCTGGATGCCCTTGATGTCCTTTTCTTCTCTGATTGCTATGGCAAGTACTTCCAGTACTATATTGAATAAAAGAGGTGAGAGGGGGCAACCTTGTCTTGTCCCTGATCTCAGGGGAAGGCTTTCAACTTTTCCCCATTGAGAATGATGCTCGCTGTGGGCTTTTGGTAGATGGCTGTAACTATCTTGAGGAAAGTCCCTTCAATTCCCATTTTCTGGAGGGTTTTAATCATGAATGGGTGCTGGATCTTGTCAAATGCTTTCTCTGCGTCTATTGATAGGATCATATGGTTTTTATTTTTTCTCTTATTGATATGATGTATTATGTTGATTGACTTGCGAATGTTGAACCATCCTTGCATACCCGGGATGAATCCTACTTGGTCATGATGTATAATCTTCTTGATGAGTCTTTGGATTCTGTTGGCTAGTATTTTGTTGAAGATCTTAGCATCCGTGTTCATCAGGGATATTGGTCTGTAGTTTTCTTTCTTTGTGTTGTCTCTCCCTGCTTTGGGTATCAAGGTGATATGTGCCTCTTAAAAGCTGTTTGGGAGTGTTTCTGTTTCTTCTATTTCCTGGAAGAGCTTGAACAGGACAGGCAGTAGGTCCTCCTTAAAGGTTTGGTAGAATTCACTAGGGAATCCGTCTGGACCTGGGCTTTGTGTTTGGGAAGACTTTTAATTACTGTTTCTATTTCCTCGATGGTGATAGGCTTATTCAGGTATTGGAGGTCTTCTTGTTTCAGCCGTGGGAGGTTATAGGACTTCAGGAATTGATCCATTTCTTCTAGATTCTCATGTTTCACGGCATACAGGCTCTCAAAGTAATCTCTGATGATCTTTTGGATTTCTGTGGTTTCTGCTGTGATGTCACCATTTTTATTTCTGATTCTGTTTATTTGGGTTCTCTCTTTCCCTGTCCTTACAAGTCTTGCCAATGGTTTGTCAATCTTGTTTATTTTTTTCAAAAAACCAGCTCTTGGTTTCATTAATCTTTTGGATTGTTTTTTGGTTTCCAACTCATTGATTTCTTCTCTAAGTTTTATTATTTCCTTTTTTCTGCCTGGGTTGGGCTCCTTTTGTTGGTCTTTCTCTAATGTCTTCAGCTGTGTAGTCAGGTTATTTATGTGGGCCCTTTCTTGTTTCCTGATGAATGCTTGCAGAGCTATAAACTTCCCTCTTAACACGGCTTTTGCCGTGTCCCACAAGTTCTTATAGTTGGTGTCTTTATTTTCATTTGTTTCCAGAAATCTTTGGATTTCCTGTTTGATTTCTTCTATGACCCATTTGTTGTTCAGGAGTGAGCTGTTCAGTTTCCAGGTGTTTTGTTTGACTCCCTGTTTCTGTGTACGGTTAACTTCCATTTTCAGTGCATCATGGTCTGAAAAGATAGCTGACACAATTTCTATCTTTTTAATTTTATTGAGGTATGCTTTGTGGCTCAGCATGTGGTCTATCTTGGAGAATGTAGATTTAATTCCATGGCCTATTTCAAGTTATTTTTTAAAGTAAAGTTTATTTTCTTGTCCTGGGTACTAGAAAACTCTTACGTAGCCGCATTACTCTCATGCTTCATTGAACTTTCTTATGTCATTAACATTTATTATTTCATATCTAAATTCTAAATTTAAATTAAATTTGTTTCACTATCACTATTTTTTTTTTTTTTTTTTTTTGCTTTTTGTGTCACACCCGGCAATGCTCAGGGGTTTCTCCTGGCTCTGTGCTCAGGAATCACTTCTGGTGGTGCTCAGGGGACCATATGGGATGCCGGGATCGAACCCGGGCCGGCATGGGCCGGCCGCGTGGGCAAGGCAAACGCCCTACCCGCTGGGCTATCGCTCCGGCCCCTATCACTATTTTTTTCACTATCTTCCCGTTCATCATCGAATTGCTCGAGCAGGCCCCAGTAACATCTCCATATGTCCTGTCTCATGCTAGTAGAGCCCAAGGGCATCTGCTTGCTCCAGGAACATAAAGAGCCTCAATCCATTCCGAATGAGGTCTATAATTGTTACTGGCATTTGGCATATCAAATACAACACGGGTAGCTTGCCAGGCTGTGCCGTGCAGGTAGCATACTATTGTAGTCATCTCTAAGTCCAGCATTTATTGATGAACCGCGGGGCCTCTTGCAGCCGAAGTGAGCCGGGCTGTGATAGGCTAGTCTGCTGGGTGGAGTTCTGAAGAAAGAGAAGTCCGGATGTGGAAAATGGAGGCCCTCATGGAGTGGGGGGTCGCCTGGCTTGTTGCAAGGCTCTGCTGGGGTGGCGGGCCAGGGCTAGAACCCGCCATCCCTCCTGGGCACCTTGTGAGGGGCTGGGCACAGGGAGAGGAAGTAGTAGCTCTGCCCCATGTCTGTCTCAAATTAGTAAATTTTACAAATTAGTAAATTTGTTTACTAATTTTTTATTTTGGGGGTTCACCTGGCAGTGCTTAGACATTACTATTTGATCTGTGCTCAGAATTCACTCTTCAGATGCTGGGGATTAATCCAGGATGAGTATGTGCTAGGCAATCATCTGATCCACTCTTGTTCCAAAACTGAAATGATTTTATACACCATAGTTGCTTCATTATAAAATACTGCTTTTGGGGTGAAAATTAAAATGTCCTTATACGTTTTTCTTTATTTGTGGACTTTTTGTTCTATCATGTACTTCGTATTTGACCACCTGTCAATACTTTGTTTGATTGCTTTAGATGTACAATATGCTTCATAAGTCATGAGCTTTTCAAACAATTTTACTGCATATAAAACCTCTTTGCTTGTTTATATTCATTTCAGAATCACTAAAGAAAAGAGAAAATAAGTCTGCTGATTTTACTTTGGCGATGATCCTGACCCTACAGATCCATTTTATAACAAAGACATGTAAACAAAATTGAGTGTTCATAGACATAAAAAGTCTATATTTCTTGTATTATTTAGTTGAGTTTCCCCCATCAATGTCTTTTAAGCATACAAATATTTTAGAAATAATTAGTAGTGTATCCAAGAGTTAAAAATAAATATTTTAAATAGAACTAAACAGTTTTAATTGATACATTGTTGCTAGTTAAATATTCATTTTTTCCAGAATACTTTAAATCCTATAACATAGTCACATACACTTACTGGTTCTTATTTTTTACTTTTAAGCCTGACTTGCCTGTGCGCAGAGTTTACTCCTGACTATATGAGCAGAGATTATTTCTATTGGGCCTCAGTGATCCATTTGGGATGCCAGGTATCAAACCTGGGTCATAAGCATGCAAGTCTTATCATTCTGTCCCTTCTAGTAGATTTTTTAAAGACAGAAATGTTCTATGTGAATAGATATATACCATTAAACAAAGACAAGTTAATTTCTTCCATTACAATAACTTTCCCATTATTTTCTTTTTCTTGACTTTTTTTATCTAGAAGGTAATTCTACTAGGAAGATACACAAATGCATTTGTTGTCATTGGAGGCAATATTTAACTTGTGTTTTGAAGAAGTAACAGACTTTTCAGGAAAAATACATTGACTTTTTTGTTATGCCAAAATATGCAAATAGAAAGTAAATACTGTAACCTGGAGGAAGCAAAAATTTCAGAGGGGCAGAAAGTGTTATCACTGTATCACTGTCTTCCCGTTCATCATCGATTTGCTCAAGTGGGCACCAGTAACATCTCCATATGACCTGTCTCATGCAAGTAGAGCCCAAGGGCACCTGCTTGCTCCAGGAACATAAAGAGCCTCAAACCATTCCATCAGGTCATGGGAATGAGGTCTATAATTGTTACTGGTATTTGGCATATCAAATATGACACGGATAGCTTGCCTGGCTCTGCCCATGCGGGTAAGGTGTTATACCCTGCAGGAAAGTGTTATATATAATAAGATACAGCAGATACAGAGAAGAAGAAAGAAAGCAGGTCATGAAGATCTTTGATGTTCAACAAAGTTTCTAATAAGAAAATAATTACTTTTGAAAACAGGCAAAATTATTTTTGTATTAAATACCATATTGATGGAATTAGAAGAAAAGAGGAATAGTCATGTTTACTATTTGGAGGCATGAGGAATTATTGCAAAATTTAGAATAATCCAGGGGCATCCTATGCTAAAAGAAATAAAAAGGAATTAAAGATAGTGGTGATATTACACATATTTTTCTCAAATGAAGTTCAGTTGGGTAATTATCTTAGAATAAAAACAATGAAGGATCTAATAGAACTTGGGCTACTCTCATCCAGGTGATAGTTTGAAATTTCTAAGAGGAATACTTGATCTCCAGTGATAGTAAAATGAAGACAACTTGCAGATGGTTTGATAGGGTTAACACAAGACAGTCAAAATTGTTCTACTTGAACATGTTCATAAAAGATATTTGACATATAATTACCAGTCATGTATTCAATGAAGAGAAATAGTTCAAGGTAATTTGAATGACACACAAATTTATAATCCCTCCACAATTGCACCCTCCAAGCATCCAATTGAGTTAGAGATATGAAACAGTAATGTGGTTAAAAGCAATACTGGAAAACAATAGAAAAGACTTTCCAAGGCAATGCATGATTAATTGCTTAATGATTTTCAAGATTCAAAAGGAAAGAGGTTAATTAGATGTGGTCAGGATGGAAAATAACAGAAGTTAAAGAATATGCGCCCTGTGCCAACTGTCCTCCGGGAACAAGTAAAAAGAGTTTTTGACTTGTGAGGTTTTAGAATCCAGTGTGTGTGTGTGTGTGTGTGTGTGTGTGTGTGTGTGTGTGTGTGTCTGTGTGTGTGTATTTGTGTGATCCCATCCTTTACATTTAATTCTATAAAGCTAATACTAAAAATCAGCAGCAACTTGTTTTTTTTTCTGGAAGTTCTTGTGATTTGGAAATCATTATGAACTTCCTTTTTGTTTGCATTGACTAAACGTTTGTTTGCATCTATTAAATAGCTTAAAGAAATCCTTAGCTCTTTCACTAATATATTTATAAAAGAAAATTTTCATTCTTTCCATGGTAAAGCCTGTAAAAATAGGAATAAAAAATCCAGATACTTCCAACCAAGGCATACTCTTTTTAAAGACAGAAGTTGGGTTTATTTTACACAACTCTATTACTGTAGAGATGTAACCTTTTTCTTGATTATGAATTTACACCAGCTCTGGACTAAAACCTATTGTTTTCCCTTGGGAAATGATGCTGTTCTACATGCAAACATATCCTCATATTTTCTAGAATAGAGAACGTCAGGAAGGATGTCTATGGCTAACAGTTTTTCATCACATATTTGAAGAAAAATTGTTAACCATCAGTGTCACTTGCGTTAATAATCATATGAAGTTCTATTTAATATTTGCTAGAGGTTTTGCAGGTGTGGCTGTGGTGCTGGCTGCGTTGGCAGGTGCCAGACAGGAGACAGACTTGTCTACACCCAGGGCTCTGCCCCCTGGGCTCTGGGTGGTTGATAGTCTGACATAGAAAAAAGACTGGGTCCCCTGGGATGAACCCAGAGCCATGGCAGAGCCTGGCAAGTTACCTGGGGTGTATTCAATATGCCAAGAACATTAACAATAATGGACCTCATTCCCAACATCCACTTCAGACCCACAGCTGTGCTGCTCAGCCGGCCCCATGTGGAAAACCCATAGAGCCGACCTCCCTGTAAGGGGCTCGACCATCCCCTGGCCCAGTCCAACATTGCTCCAAGGGTTTGCTCTCATGAGCGGGGAGAAACCATGCTGGCCAGACTCGGAGTGGAATTTTGGGCCCTGCCCTTTCCTCCATCTCCATGCCAGTTGCCCCGGAAAAAAGAGAGACCCACCCATGCCAGACCCACAGGTTCCTTGGCGCTGGCCGCTTTAGGTCCCACGGATATTTTTATAGGACACTATATTTAGCATAAGGTTCTTCCCTTCTTCCCAAGTTCTTTCACATTTATATATAGTAAACAGTTCTAGACATGTTTTGACTGATACCAGGAAGCCTGGAAGAAGCCAGAGCAAACCACACATCTTGCAGTTAGTCATTCTCAACATCCAGACTCCATAGTTCCTCAGAGCTCCATCAAGAGAAAACCTGATCTTCCCCTTTAAGTTTCATCAGTAAATGCTCAGGTTGAGAGCCTTCTACTGAGACTATACCACCTACATGGTAAGCCTGGCAAGCTACCCGTATTTTATTTACTTTTTATGCCAAAGACTAGTAATTATTATGGACCTCAGTTCCATAACCTGAAGAATGGTTTTGGGCTCCTCCTGTCCCTGGAGCAAGCAGATGCCCTTGGGTTGCACTTGCTTGTGACAGAGCTAATGGAGATTTTAGTAGTGCGCACTTGAGCAAATCGATGAAAAATGAGAAGACAGTGATACAGTGATTCCCAACAAATGGAGACATTACTGGCACCCGCTTGAGCAAACTGATGATCAACAGGAACACAAGTGATACAAGTGAATATAAATTTAATGAATAAAATCAAGTGGTATAATAATCTTGATTTCTGGGCTTAATTTTGGTTTATAGAACTAGGAATTTTACTACAAATAACTAAAATGTGCCTTTTCTGATATAGGTTAAATTCAGGCATAATAAATAAGTAAGTCTTAGAGATGGAATCAGAGTTGTAATATAACTTAATGTAGTGATAGAATTTTGGTTGATAACTCCACTGATTAGACCTGTACCTAGTAGCTGAGAGAATGGGACAAGATTGTTTCGTTTCACTCTCTTATACATTTAATTAGAACATATTTTTTATTATATGGTTTGATCATCGTGTGATCAATATCATGTTTTGGGATATGAAAATAATGGTTTTTCAACACACTCACATGTGACTAACAAAAAGTACCTTCAGAAATAAACTTTGGAGTGGCAGTTGCTGACCAGCAAGATTGAGAAGTATCACTAGTCAAAGGCAAGACAGATGGAGCTTGTCACGTGAAAGGATTTGAGGAGCAGAACTTCCACTTAGAGGTTCTCTACTATCACATGGAGTGGAGACACCAAGAGGACTGTGTCTTCTTGAAGTTCATGATTGATTTTCTGAACTTCCACCAAGCTGTGTAGCCTCTGTAAATAAACATTGAAGGGATTTTTCCAGATGACACTCAGGGATTACTCCTGGTTCTTCACTCAGTAATTACTCTTGGTATACTCAGGGGACTATATTGGATTCTAGGGATTGAACCAGGGTCGGCTGAATGCAAGGCAAATGCCCTACCTGCTGTGCTGTCACTCCGGTCCCTGAAGGGATATTGAAAGTCAGAGCATATATAAAAGTTTTAATGAAATGCATAAAAGCTTTATTATAATTTTCCAAAATTTTAGGGAACTTTTTTCCTGAAAGATATAGTCACACATAAACTATATTACAATTAGTTATTATTCACAAACATCTCTTAAAATGAAGTATTCTTTATAAACCACATGAGATTTTTTGTAATTATTAAGGTTCATGCAGCCAAGCAATTAATTTCAACTCACTCCCATTTTTAAAAATGAAAAAGCAGGGCACAAAAACATATTATGGAAATGAAACAAAATACTTGAATAAATTGAAATGTCAGAACACAATATTTTTCAAAACTAAAGTGTGTATTCTTCAGGTACTCAGGGATTTGGTAGATGGACCTGATAGTACTGCTGGTCTCATTGAGAATGCTTCAAAGATTTGTTTTAGCACTTCATGAGACTATATCTGTATGAACTGATTTAATTAATATTCTACAACTGAGTAAATAGCATTGGGAATGAAAGATTAGTGGTGGGTGTGGTGAATTGCTGAATTGCTCAAGCTCTCTAAACGGTACAAGTATAAGATAGGATTATTAATAGTGCTTGAAAAACATTCATTTCAGCCTCCCCTATTTAGTGACACTTGAAGCAACAATGTTTTGATATGTATTATTCAAACCATTATTTATTCTGCCTGAATTATAGGCAGTTATTTGCCAGTATGTGACATAAAGATACTGTGGGCTTAGTAACTGTAACTCAACTTTATCCAAAATGGTAAACCACACTTCATTGTGGTGTTGAGTTGTTAGCAAAAAAAATGGTGCCATTTCTATGCCATCAATTTGCTTAAGCAGCAAGAAAATTTTGAGTATAACATTATAACATTACCATAATAAATTTCTTAGATTAGTTGATAAAACTATATGCAAACAAATATAAAACTAAATTACATTAAGACAGGCATTTTTTTAATTTTTTATTTTTACAATTACAAAGATATACAATTAAAAAGTTCATATATGGGTTTTGGTCATACAGTGTTCCAGCACCCATCCCGCCACAGGTGCCCATCTCCCACCACCAACGCCCCGGTTCCCTCCCCCTCCCCCAGCCCTGCTCCATGGCAGGTTCTTTATTTCTTTCCATTTCTCTCTCTTTCTCTTTTCCTTCCCTCCAGACTATGGATTACAGAACATACATTAAAGGGTTGTCATGTGTATCTTTTTGCCTGTATTTAATGCTCAGTTCTAGGTTGGCATTAGTACCCTCAACAATTGTTAGCACACTAAGACAGGTATTTTTATTGCTCATTAATATTACCAGGTGTGTATAAATCACTGTATCTACATAAATTTAGGCCTACCAACGTTTTTAGATCTGTTATTTCTGCTTGAATTTTCTATTGCATTTTCCTTATCATATGACTGAAACCTGATCATGAGCAGCCTTCTACCTGTACCACATGGTGGTTCAATAAAAAAATTTAAAAGAATGTACTTTTATGCACATTTTATACCTATTAAAACCATTAACAGGTTAAAAATAAATAGAGTACGGAGAGGACTAGGGAAATGGCTCAAAACTTTGTATATGGGAAATCTAAAATCCCCACCAACATGGGAAACCCTAAGCAAAACTTGGAGTTGGTCATCCACAAACTCAGCATGTGCTCCAAGAGCATAAAATATAAATTGAATAGCTTAATCCTATAATAGTGTTAGTACCTATAAATAAATGAACAACATGATTCTTGATAATAAAAAAAAGAATGTTAGGAGCAAAGCAGTGCTAAGTTTGAGTTTGCTACTTTTCAAATTAAACTAGAGAGAAGCATAACGTGTTTAAAGTGGCAGAATAAGTAATACAGAAAAAATGTGATATCAGTAAGATTTTTATTTAAAGATTAATCTGTCAAATATGTAGTGTTTTCAGGTTGAAGAATAGCATGACTAAGAATTGTTAGATCAGGGATCAAAGCAACAGTACAATGAGGAGGCTGTTTGGTTTCATGTGGTCAACCCTGGTTCAATTCCTGGAATCCCATATGATTCCCTGAGCATTTCCAGGAGTAATTCCTGTGTGCAGAGCCAGGAATAATCCTCGAGAATTGCTGGGGTGACCCCAAAAAGCAAAAAATTAAAATAAAAAAGAATTGTAAGACAAGAGTTATTCTGCAGTAGGAAGACTAAGTACACTGTCAGTCTCACTGTATCACTGTCTTCCCGTTCATCATCGATTTACTCCAGCAGGCACCAGTAACATCTCCATATGTCCTGTCTCATGCTAGTAGAGCCCAAGGGCATCTGCTTACTCCAGGAACATAAAGAGACTCAAACCATTCCATCAGGTCATGGGAATGAGGTCTATAAAATTAATACTAGTATTTGGCATATCAAATACAACATGGAGGGTTGCCAGGCTCTGCCGTGTGGGTGGCATACTCTTGTAGTCACCTCTAAATCCAGCATTTATTTGATGAACCACGGGGCTGCAAGCGGCCGTGCGAGCTGGGTTGTAATAGGCTCTTCTGCTGGGTGGAGAGTTAAATATTTATACTAGAAATTTTAGAATTACCTTTGCCCAAGAACAAATTTATAAGTGTCCACACATTCCCTCCCATTAGTGCTCCTTCCAGCAACCTCAACAAAAAATAGAATTGCTGTGTTTGTCAAAATAGTAACGTATATAATATATAGTGTACCTATAACAATCACACTTATAAAAACATATGGCATATATTTATATCTAACATATGTGATTGGGGAAAAACTCAATGTAGAATATTGTATATGAGGATGTGGATATCTGAGCTTTTATTTATTTAATAGGAATTCATTGAAATATTTATAAAAGTTAAATTATAATAACAAATTCATATTTCAAAAATATCTGGATACAATATCAAGTGATTAGAAAGAAATAAGAAGTGTATGCTCATGAAGATAAATGATTGGGATTTAGAATAACATGGTAGAAAGAGTGTGCATGTTTTTCAGCAGCTTTCCCAATAATAGTTGGGGAAACCAGGTAACTGTCATAGATTCTTAGCCTGGTCATTCAGACCTGAGTTCAGGGTTTTGAGTGGACAGTATTTTAGGCCAACAGGGTCACATTGCAAGGCGCTGCTTAGGAAGCATGTGGAGCTGGGGTTTGAACACAGAGTCTCACATATGCAAAGTTACAACCCTATGACATATCATCAGGTGGAATTGATAGACATCATGATTGATTAGAGAGCAGGTATGGGAAAACATATTCTACAATCAGTCCTTGATTTTATAAGTCAGTAGATACTAATGATAATAAATAATATGGCAAACATTGGCAGAGTGCAGAATTTGTAGTTATAGCATTAAAATTATTTAACTTTTAGTAAGTGCTTCAAATCCTCATAAATATAACTAAACTTGTTAAACTCAAAAAGTTAAAATTATTTAACATTTTGAGTTTAACAAGTTTAGTTATATTTATGAGGATTTGAAGCACATTTTATGTATCACAGCCCGGCTCATGCGGCTGCAAGTGTCCTGCGGTTCATCAATAAATGCTGGATTTTGAGATGACTACAAGAGTATGCTACCCACACGGCAGAGCCTAGCAAGCTACCTGTGTCGTATTTGATATGCCAGATGCCAGTAACAATTATAGACCTCATTCCCATGACCTGATGGAATGGTTTTTGGCTCTTTATGTTCCTGGAGCTAGCAGGTTCCCTTGGGCTCTACTTGCATGAGACAGGTCATATGGAGATGTTACTGGTGCCAGCTCGAGCAAATTGAAGATGAATGGGAAGACAGTGATTTATGTATGCCTGTGGAAATAATAATCTAGAGTTTGTATATAGAGTTTAGACATGAAATAGAGGAATATACGCTTTAGATAGTGAATGATGGGATATTCTCCTTCATTTTAAGAAAAATGTATACACTGATAAAATAATTTCCTGTAGTGAATATAAGGTGTAGCAATGTTGCATCAATTGGGAAAGAAAATCTATCACAGTGAGTAAGCAAAGTTTAGAAGAGAAAAAGAAATGGTTTAAAAGGTCAAGCACATCTGCATAATCTATTATATATTATATTTCTACTTCTGCATCAACTGTATCCTCTCCACACTAATCACTGTATCACTGTATGTCTTCCCGTTGATCATCAATTTGCTAGAGCGGCACCAGTAACATCTCTGAAAGTCCTAGCGCAAGCAAGTGTAGCCCAAGGGCATCTCCTTGCTCCAGGGACAGGAAAAGCCTCAAACCTTTCTTCAGTCATGGAATTGAAGTACATAATTAATATTTACAATATTGACATTAGTGTCCATAATTAATATTAGTGTGAGGTCCATGCTAGTATTTACCAAAATTAATTTCCTAAGAACTTTGGACCTAGTTCACTATGACTCTCAGTACTCATATGATTCACTCACTGTTAAGCACTAGGAGATCAGTTTTTCTAATTTTCTAATTCTAATTTTACCATTATGCTCTGATAAATCCCAGTGAGTATTTTCTTGGGAATATACCCTGAATGTCCAAGAAGACACAGCAGCAACACCATCTTCCCATTTATATTCATTGCAGCACTATTCACAATAGCCAGAAACTGTAACCAACTTGAGTGCCCTAGGTCAGGCAACTAGATGAAGAAACTGTGGTATATCTACATGATGAAATACTATGCAGCTGTCAGGAAAAAAGAAGTAATGAAATTTGCTTACAAATGGATGGACATGGAGAATATCATGATGAGCAAAGTTAGTCAGAAGGGAAAATACAGATATAGGTTAACTGTATCCATTTGTGTAATATAAAAACATTATGAGACTGATATCCGAGACTAGATAAAACAGGACAGAGGAGGACATAACAGGGGTAGGAATCTACCACAAGTACTTTGGGGCGCAGAGGTTAGGTAAGATAGAGAAGGGATCATCTGTCAATAAATAATTGGAAATGGTAATGCTATGCTAGAACTGAGTATTTAAGTAGATAAATGGATATGCATGATAATCCATCTGTGCAAGTATTGCAACCACAATGTGCAAAAGAAGAGACAGAAGGAGAGAGAGAGGAAAAGGAGAGAGCAGAGACAGAGAATGAGACAGAGACAGAGAGAGAAGAAAAGTACCTGCTGTAGAGGCAAGCACGGACCACGAGAGCGACTTCCAACCAGAGTCCACCATCCCAATAGAGCCTCAGAAGAAATCAGAGAAACCCCCACACCTTGCTGGCAGCGATCACCATCCACACTCATAAGATCTACACCCGAGAGATTAAGCCAGTCTCCAGCCTGCCTGGTTTGTCAGAAATCCAGTCTACAAGGACCCACCCTTCAGAGACCCGCCCTTCAGAGGAGAATATTTCAAGCCCAGGAATGCTTGAACCACAGACACAGATACACACAGCAGAGCAGAAACTAGCTTTCCCTGTTGCGAGCAACCACTATGTGGCCAGCACAATTTACCTCCAAATTTGGATTTACCTCCAAATTACCATGAATATTCTACCCACGCCGCTGAGAGAGCCCTACAAGGTAATGAGAGTATAGCGCCCACACGGCAGAGCCTTGCAAGCTGTCCAATGCGTATTCGATATGCCAAAACCAGTAACAAAAATGTTTATTTTCCTGACCCCAAAAGAGCCCTTAATACAGCAGCAGTTAGAAAGGTGAATAAGCAGTGCCTGATAAAATTTCACAGCCAACCTAGGCTGCCAAAATGAAGAAACACTAAAATGATTGTCTGTACTTTCAATGCACGTACGCTGGTACCAGAAGCATATATCGAGGATCTGATGGTGCAAGCTCAAAAGATCAAGTATGACATCATTGGTCTGACTGAGACGAGAGGTGTCAGTCGCATCATGCTGTATTTGACACTGAAGAAGAATTGTTCCTTGGAACATGCGACGAAAGAGGCATCAGTGGCGTTGGTGTCCTTGTCAACACGAACATGGCTGTCAACATTGATTCATTTGAATGCCAAACAAACCGAATAGGACGATTACACTTGAAAAGATGTGGCCCATGCCAGCAATTTCTATCTTCATTGTCTGCGCACAAACATCCACATACAAGGAAAATGAAATTGAGAAATTCTACATGGAACTGAAGGAGTTCTAAAAAAGATCACATCTTCTACAAGATCATAGTCGGTGATTTTAATGCCAAGATAGGACCGAGAAGATTGGCTGAAGATCTCCGACAGTGTGAGTTGGAGTTCATGAACAGTGTGAGAGACTATCTGAGTTCATCATGTCCACCAAGACCATTCATGGCAACACACAGTTCCAGAAGGCTGAAGGGAAACGTTGGAGGACATGGGAATCTCCTGGTGGACAGTTCCACAATGAAATTGACCACATATCTTCAATCAACTGTTTTGTATGACCAATGTTGCTGTCGTCCCCAAATTCCAAACAGGATCGGACCACCATCTCCTTCGTGCAAAATTCTACTTCCCGCAATGGGGAGAAAAGGCTGCAAAGTTTAAGAAGAGAACTCCCAGAATGACCACCAACTGGGAACTCTTTGGCACCATTCCAGCAACATGGGAAGATACCATCATTGGCGACATCGATGAAGAATACAACCGATTGGTTCAGCACCTCCATGATTGTGCGAAGAATGCCTAGAGAGAAAGACACAAAAGCACTACTGTCTTCAGAAACTCTCGAGTTCATTTGCCAGCTTGTCAAGGTACGAGCCTCAGGAGACCAAATGCTAAAGTCCAAGCTTGCGAAGCCGTGCAGAGAAGCGATAAAAGAAGACCTCAAAGACAGAAGAGCAGAAATACTGGAAGATGCAGCAGAAGCCGGGAAAAGCATTCGCACAGCTACCTGTCCTTCGCTAACTATAAGACCAAGATGACTGCCCTCCGACACCCTATCGCATGGACCTATCGCATCTTCCAGAAAGGCAATGGAGAAGATTATCCATGATTTCTTCTCAGATCTCTTTGATAGCCACGTTCACCTGCCCACATACCAAATTCCACAGGATGGATATGTCATTCCCAACATTCTCCCTTCTGAAAACCAACATGCCATTTTGTCAGTAAAGAAGGGAACAGCATAGGCCCAGGCGAAGTCAGACCCGAACACCTGAAGAATCTGCTGTTGGTACTCATCAATACACTGACTTGGCTCTTCTCACGCTAACTGTCCGAATGCAAGGTCCCTCCCAATGGAAAACAAGCAGGACAGTTCTACTTTTCAAGAAGGGAGACATTCACGACATTGGCAACTATCGCCCCATCTGCCTGTTGTCTCTCATCTACAAGCTGTTTACATGAGTCATCCTGAACAGGATTGGCAGAACACTAGATGAAGGACAACCATGCGAGCAAGCTGGCTTCCGGAAAGGATTCAGCACAGTCGACCATATCCACACAGTAACCAAGCTCATTGAGGTTTGTAGGGGATACAAGATGCTGCTCTGTCTCACATTCACTGATTTAAAGAAAGCCTTTGATTCTGTGGAGACTGAAGCGGGCATCGAAGCCCTAGCCAAACAGTGCGTATAATAAGATTGTATTTCCAACTTCTACTACATTTTTTAAAGTATTTTATTATACCACTGTGATATATACAATTACAAAGATGTACAATTAAAATTCATATTTGGGTTTTGGTCATAAAGTGTTCCAGTACCCATCCCTCCACCAGTGCCCATCTCCCACCACCAATGTCCCCGGTTCCCCCCCCCAGCCCTCCTCCATGGCAGGTTCTTTATTTCTTTCCCCTTCTCTCTCTTTCTCTTTTCCTTCCCTTCCAGACTATGGATTACAGAACCTACATTAAAGGTTGTCATGTGTATCTTTTTTGCTTCTATTTAATGCTCAGTTTTAGGTTGGTATTAGCACCCTCGACAATTGTTAGCACACTGTTCCATTTTCTGTCTTACCTAGCCTCTGACTCCCACATTTTGTGATAATTTCCACCTTTGACAAGACCTCCGGATACTAGTTTCACTTGACCTTGGATATTGGTATCATAATATGTACATATATATTTATGTCATGTGAATAAATGCAGTCATTCTGTATCTGTCTCTCTCCTTCTGGCTAATTTCACTTAACATGATCTTCTCCATGTCCATCCATTTATAGGCAAATTTTATAACTTCATTTTTCCTAACATTTGCATAGTATTCCATTGTGTAGATGTACCAAAGCTTCTTTATCCAGTCATCGATTCTAGGACACTCTGGTTGTTTCCAGATTCTGGCTATTGTGTATAATGCTGCTATGAGGCACATGTTCAAAAGAGCAAGAACAAGTGCTGGCTTGAATGTGGGGGAAAAGGGGACACTCATCCATTGTTGGTGGGAATGCCTGCTGGTACAGCCTTTCTGGAAAACAATAGTGACATTCCTCCAAAGACTAGAAATTGAACTCCCATTTAACCTAACCATACCACTCCTGGGAATATACTCTGGAAAGCCAAAAATACGCCAGGGAAACATCATCTACCACATTTCACATTGAGTTTTGTTTAGTGAATATCAGAAGAAGGATTTTTATGTTAAGTTTATACAATGTGGCCAGAAGTAAAGGAAATATAAAAATGCAAAATTATCAGTCCTCTATACATGATTTAACTATAAAAGGCAGAATATAGTTAATGTACATGTCTTCTTTAGAGTAAGTTGTCTAGGGAGTTAAAAATGTAAGATATTTAAGGATTATACAGAGTTTGTGATGTATAAGTGAGGAATAGGGGAGAGAAGGTGGCACATCTAGAAAGTTTGCAGTTCAGTCCTTGAATGTTCTTCAAGGTAATGCAGTAAATATTTGAATTACATTTTAAAATGATGCACCTGTGTCTGTGTTCATTTATAAATGCAGATGATATATATTATTTCATAGTTGAAACCCCCTCATTTCCACAGAGACTATAAATCATGACCAACTGAGAATTTCTGTTCATCTGTTATTTCCAGCAAATGTTTTCATTCAAATGCATTTGTATTTACTTTTTATCTCAGGAAAATCCCATCCTCCAACAGTTCTATGGAATTCTAGTAGCCTTTAAATTATATCAAAAAATCATTACCCTACAAATATAAATTTCATCACACAATTTGGTCATATCTCAATTTTCAGTGATGGTTCATAAACTTTAACTTTGTTTTCCCTGTGGAATTGATCTTTTTTCTAGATTTTATAGCAGCAATATGTGTATGCAAAGACATATTAGGACATAAAGCAAAGATATTATTTTTTATTCTTATTTATACTCAACTGGGGAGAGACCATGCTGACCGGACTGGGAGTGGAGTTTTGGGCCCTGCCTTTTCCTCCGCCTCCATACCAGTTGCCCCAGAACAGAGAGACCCACCCACGCCAGACTCAGCTAATTTGCAACCCTGGAAGAGATCCAGACCCATCCACTTCAGATCCACAGCTGCGCTGCTCAGACGGCCCCATGTGGAAGCAACCCATGGAGCTGACCTCCCAGTAAGGGATTCGGCCATCCTCTGGCCGAGTTCAACATTGCTCCATGGGTTTGCTCTCATGAGTGGGGAGAGACCATGCTGGCCAGACTCGGAGTGGAGTTTTGGGCCCTGCCCTTTCCTCCACCTCCATGCCAGTTGCCCCAGAAGAGAGAGACCCACCCACACCAAACTCAGTTAATTTGCAACCATAGAAGAGATCCAGACCCATCCACTTCAGACCCACAGCTGCGCTGCTTGGCGGGTCCCATGTGGAAGCAACCTATGGAGCTGACCTCCTGGTAAGGGGCTTGGCCATCCCCTGGCCGAGTCCTACATTGCTCCAAGGGTTTGCTCTCATGAGCGGGGAGAGACCATGCTGGCCGGACTCGGAGTGGAGTTTTATTCCCTGCCCTTTCCTCCGCCTCCATGCCAGTTGCCCCAGAAGAGAAAAACCCACCCACACCAGACCCACATGTCCCTTGGCGCATGGGCGCAAAGCGCCCACGCGATATTTTTTATAGGGTACTGAATTTTGCATAAGGTTCTTCCCAATTTCTTTCAAATTTATACATAGTAAACAGTTCTAGATATGTTTTAACTGATACCAGTAACCCTGGCAAGAAGCCAGAGCAAACCACACATCATGCATTTAGTCGTTCTCAACATCCAGACTCCATAGTTCCTCAGAGCTCCATCCAAGAGAAAACCTGATCTTCTCCCTTTAAGTTTCATCAGTAAATGCTCTGGTTGAGAGCCTTCTACTGAGACTATACCACCTACACGATAAAGCCTGGCAAGCTACTGTGTTTTATTTACTTTTTATGCCAAAGACTAGTAACTATTATGGACCTCAGTTCCATAACCTGAAGAATGGTTTTGGGCTCCTCCTCTCCCTGTAGCAAGTAGATGCCCTTGGGTTGCACTTGCTTGAGACAGGACTAATGGAGATGTTACTAGTGCCCACTCGAGCAAATCGATGAACAATGGGAAGACAGTGACAGTGATACAGTGATTTATACTCAGAAATATAAGAAAGAATTCTTATACTCTTCTTTTCCTGTTATATATCTTTACAGCATAATATGGCCTAAATTTATTTTCATAAATAAAATATTTATAATATACAAAGTTGTAATAAATTTTATTAATAAAGATAAAAACATTGGTATTTTTACTAAAATGTTGCATTTAGTAATATAGGCTACCATTTTTAGTTAGATTTTAAGATATATATGATTATAGATATATGATATATAATTAAAAGTTTGTACATATTTACAAATGTGTCTCTATGCTTATATTATAAGACATTATCTATAAGCATAGATATTAATTGATAAATATTTACAAAATTTTACATATATACACATATATGTATGTATATACATAATCACAGAATAGCCCTTTCTTATAGCTTAAACAAGAGCCTTGTCTTATTGATTGGTTCCTGGAAATTTAATGCCCATGATAAGACCAGGTGACATTGTAAGATCCATTTGTAGTATTGTGTGATGTGATATTATACAACAGGAGAGGATTAATAATTCTAATTATTCTCATAATTAGAATGCGTGATTCTTATCTTTGACAGTTGGCACTTCTTCCCTTCCTCTAGCATAAAGAGAATGAGAACTCGATTTTGAAATATGTCCACATCTCTGGGAAAGGTAAGGCTAAATCTTTATTCTGGAATGTAATCAAACGGTTCTGAGGAGAAACTTCTCTAAATCTCTCTGGAGTGATTCACATTTATCTCTAACTTCCAAGGTTTGTTTGACATTTAATTGTTCCTTAAACTATGGGATTTCCTCTCCAGTAAACCTGCACTATGCAGCAGTAGAGAAATATTATTGAAGATTTATCCTACAGCATATATTAGCTTTATAAAAATCTGACTGCAAAAAAATAGGAAATGATGTTTTAAAAATTACTTTGATGTTTTAGATAGAATTTTTTTGCTGTTATTTGTTATTCAGTTGTATTAGTTTGAAAAAAAACTATATTTATATACAGATAAATATTAAAATTCGTCTAAGTATAGAGTGATTTATCGTGTATATTGTCCATCTATATACACTGGATCCCACGGGATGTCAAAAGGTCACATGGCCTCCCACCTACAAGATGGTCAGACTTCTTTCGTCAAGACCCTGAATGAACGGTTTGCGACTCTTTGTATTCCTGAGGCAGCCAGATGCCATTGGGATACATTGGCACTTTGATAGGGTCAAATGAAAATATTACTGGTGCCCGCTAGAGCAAATCGTTGAATAACAGGATGTCAAGTGATCAAGTGATTGTCCATCTTTATACTATTCATATATCAAATATAAGAATATAAAATTGGTATTATAAGTACTTAAATACTTGAAAATATTAATTAGACTGGATGAGTGAAATGTTTTGATAGTTTTCTGTCTCTGGTATTTAGTATAGTTGGTTGAAGTTTATTTAGTTTTAATTTTCAAAGGTTGGTGGAAACCCAAGCAGTGCTCCAAGAACGTGGGGACCAGTTTCTGTGGTTCTCAGTCTACTGGGCTAAGACTTACTTTGCAGGCCCTGGGATTCAGAGCTTCACTGGCAGTCTTTGCTGTGCTGCTGATCATGTTACACTAGAGGTACACCGGGGCCTCCAGAGCCACCAGTGCTACATGCTGAGGTTCTGGGTAGAGCAATTTTGGTTTGGAGGCCACAACAAGCAGTTTTCAGTGCTCTGTGCTCTGTGCTAAGGAATCGGAGATAGAACCACCCAGGGGAGCATATGCACTGCTAGGGATGGAACTAGACTTGGCTATATCAAGGCAAGTTCCTTAGCCATTTTATTCCATATCTAGTTCTTGATTTTGGTACACACCCCAGGATTCTCAGAGACCCACTCTCTGCTTCAGTGGTCTGTGTTTATTCCGTCAGTGCTGAAGGAAGTGTGGTGTGGCCATCAAATTCAAGCCTCTTATATGCAAAGTATAAGATTTGTTTGTTACATTCTCTGGCCCTATATTGTCCCTGCTGCCCCATTAATTCACCTGATAAATACTCAAACACTTATTTCACTTATTTAATTCCTATTTAAACTCTTTCCAGAAAAGATTATTATAAAGTATGCAATAATTTTTAAATTTACATATATTTAAATTTTAACTGTGTATATCTACAATATTATAAAGATCTATAAGATCTATCGTGCAGAAAATAGTCCATATTTTAATTTCAGATCTATCAAATCAAACTACAAAATAGGTAGTATATACATTTTTAGTTCATTTTGAGAACTAAGAGCATATCTCTTTCTTAAAAGTTTGTTCCAAGTTATCACCCAGTTCAATTGAGAGAACACACTTTACTCAGCTCTTTGTCCTGTTTCTACCACTATATTATCTTTACTTTGCTGGAAGAAATGACTCTTACCTGTATTGGTTGCTTTCTTTTAATATGAAACTAGCTCAATTTAATGAATTTGCATGTGTTCTGTATGGTGTATGCAATTTCTTTCAGTATTTAGTATAAATACTGAGATAGAGCACAATTTATGGATGATACCTTATTATCAATGGAGGAAATTAAAAAATTTGGAATAAATTCCAATTTTAAAAAATTATTTCTGTTAGGTATTTCTTTGACATATGTTGTAATATAAAATAACCCTAAAATTAGTGTCTTAAAATAATAATATATTACTGCTCCATTCATTCTGTGGGTTAACTGTTGAAAGGGAATGGTTCTTCTCCCAGTCTTTTTTAGAGTTTAAATTATTGATGGAAAAATTTAAATTTGATGAAAGGAAATAATTAGATACTCTTCAGGTGCTAGTACAGAAAACTAAATGGTATTAAGACTAATGGGGAGAAAGGGGAAATGAATAAATATAGTACTTTGATGATCAAATAAATATTTTAAAATTAGTTTCCAGAAGTGATTGATTTTTTGCTTATGTTAATAATATGGAATAACTGAATCTTCTCTAATTGACAAGGCATTTTGTATAAAGCTTGCTCTTAGAATAGCCTGATGGGAAATCAATAAATGCTCATGTTTCCTCTGCTTCCTGCCTTAAGTACCCTAGTATAATTCTATTTAGTCATTATAAGTCACCTACTGTCTTTGATACAAAGCAGTCCATAGACAGAACTTTTGATCAAATATAGGGTAGAAAATCCAACTCTTTGACCATGTTGGTTCTTCAATTTTTCACTAGGTCATAACCTTAGAAAATACCTAAAAAAGTTTTGTCATGTAACTCATCAGTAGAAAGGTAGGCATTTTGGGAAGAAATAAGCTTGGAACTATGTTGATAAATATGATACTCTATACTGATAGTGATGAGAGTCTTGCTTATTTAAATGCTCCTTCAAATAAGAAAACACATTCTTATTATGAGTTATAGTTATAAATATGCAGTCTGATGCCATGAATAGAATTATGCTTGTATATATTTGGAGAGGTAAAAGAGGAAATCAACCCATTTCACAAATGTGGTATTTCTTTGGGGAGACAATGTTACAAACTCAGATAAGGGTACTCAGAATTTTAAACATGTAGGCTAGTCATGATGCCATGTCTTACTAATGCATTTTGGAATTGCATTGTTCTAGCCAGTGATTCTTCATGTCAAATTAACCATGTGCCCATTGCCTTGACTTCTGCCCTTATCACTTCTTTATACTTCCTAAACTTTTGAACCATTTGCATTGATTTACATTTCTCTTATTTATGTAGCCAAGCCATTTCTTAAAATTTATTTCTTTTGTTTTCAGGTAGTCAGCACTAATTTTTATTTTTGCAGAGGTCTGGTTTAATTTTTTTTTGCCTTACAATAAACACTTCTTAAAATAATCCTTTTCTACTTATTTTCTCACCAAAATATTAATAAACTTTATTAACTTTCAGTAAATTTATTAATTTAGCTATCACCTTGGCATTATATGACAAATTATTTATTCATCTCAAGAAATAAATCTAGTTATCCAAGGTATTTGTTATAATACAAATATTTGGGGAAAAATGTCCTACTATGCAATTGCTAACTTGCTTATATTTCTTGTGTTTTTCTTTGTTAGAGACAGATGGCTCTATATTATTAAAATACCATCTAGATAATTCTACAAAAATTGTAAATCAACCAAACTAGTGAGAGAACATCTCAAGTGGATATTTTTCTTAAGGAATATGATTTTAAATTATATATATAATTATTCATATTTATTATATGCCAATTATATATGTATACTTGTAATAAATGTATACATTGTACACATTTATTACAAGTATACATATATACTTGTAATAAATGAAGATATGAAGATATATAATTATATATGAAGATATATAATTATTATATGTTGAATGTAAATATTTATATGTATGTCTCCATTAAGTGTACATATGCTTCTATATACATGTAAATATATACAAAAAATACATACATGTTTTATATTTTGCTTTCTGAAACTCTATTTTCTGTAGAGTTTAAGAAACATTTAAATCCTAATGTCTGGCCGGAGAGACATTACAGTGTATAAAATATGTACTCTGCATGCCTTATACATCTGGGAGGGAACAGGTGCCCTCCCAGCATCACATATGAATACTTGAGCACTTTCAGAGTAGACCCTGAGCATGATGGAATGGCTAAAAGCTAAAACAACTAATCAACCAAATAAACAAAAATCCCAATAAAAATACTAATGTATTTGAATATTAGACTTCACTCTTTTTTTTAATTTTTTTTATTACCACCATGAGACATACAATTACAAAGGTCTTCATAATTGGTTCTTGGTAATACAGTATACCAGCACCCATCCCTCCACCAGTGCCCCATTTCCACCACCATTGTACCCCACCCCCCCCCGCCCACCCCAGGCTGCCTTAATAGCAGGTACCCTGTTTTTTCTCTTTCTCTCTCTCTCTCTCTGTCTCTGCATCTCTCTCCCTCTTATTTTACACATTGTGGCTCTTATCATCAAATTTTCTGTCTTTGATTCTTTTCACCTGTTTACTAGTTTTCTACTTAAAGTGCTATAATTAGAGAATACCAGAGAAGCTCATATGGTTTAGGGAAAATAGGTGTAAAGTATAAATGTTTATGATGGGCACATTTTTGGTGGAGATGAGTGTTGGTGGACAGCTCAATGGCTGGTCCTGGTACTCTGGGTTTCTGCTGGCTTATAGCCATTTTGGATTGCCCCAAGGCCAGGCCGTCATGCTCATCAGATGCCTCTTGTGCTAATCACAATAGGAGATTGGGGACAGGATTGGGAAAGAGAGTTTGATTTTATAACTCTTGAATAGCAGTGTATTATTATTGTGAATTCTATGTGTAGCTTCAGTGTATTTATCTTATATCTCCCACAGGCTGCCACTAGGGACTTTTTAACGCATGTAGAGATTTCCGGAGAAATGCTGGCCACATTGGATCCACCATTAAGTTAATAGTCCTGCTATATCAAGGAGCCATACTAGCCTGCCCCTGGGCAAGTGAACATGGCTCTCAGTAATACTAAAGGCAGCACATGCAGAAACTAGTGAATAGATGTGGACCTTGTAGCCATTTGGAGAAATGCTACAGCTGTTTGATATTCGGGAAAATATTATATGCTATTCCTCATGTATTAAATCCTGAGATATTTTTTGTTCTTAGGTGTGTTTCCCCCCATCTCCACAAGTGCCTTGTGCAGAAGCCTGAGAGGCAGGTATTAGCTCTGGGCAATTAGCCTTGTTTAGACCTTGACTAGGTGTTTTACCTAGAGATTTGCATTTGAGTGCTTTTTAGTCTTTGCAAAGACCCTTCCTTCCTGGGCAGAGCTTTGGTTTTTTGGGGGACTTGGGAGTAAGAATACTTGCCTTTTAGAGAAGAAGGATGCATCTTGGTTTCGGATCCTGACCTGACCACATAATCTGGGTTCAACTAGGAACTGAAGTTTGGAGTTCTCCTGACCTTGAATTGTATTAGCAGAGTTTAATTACTGGTGATAAGTAAAATATTTTAAAACTGTGCTGAACTAGTGAATTTTGTCCTACCACCTCCAGTCCTTGAAATGAAAGGGAGCTCTTTCTCTTCCTTTGTGGTGTGCCCTGAACGAAATCTGGGAGCAGGATCAGGGATCCCCTTCTGCCCCAGGAGATCAGCGGTTTCCAGATGGAGAAAGATAAGAGAATCCAGCAAAGTTTCAAAATGCTTTACTTTCACATCTTCTGGCATACAAATCAGCAATAGGAAAACCCCAAACTTCGCCATGTGTAGGCCAAGATGGTTGCCATCACATATTAAGGCCCTGCAGAGAGGAAACAGCGAAGAGGCAAGAAGGGGAACACCAACAAAAAGGGGGCAGAAAGAAAGCAGGCTATGTTTTTTTATATCCCTGCTGAAAGAGTTGGCCACCGATGGGGGTGACTGACTGGGAGCCTCTGAGCACTGCACCTACCAAGGAAAACTCTGAGAGACCAAGTCCTATGCAAAAGCAAGGGTTTTATTAATAAGCGTAGTATACTCGGGCTCATAGCGTGACCCAAGAGGTCAGTGGCTAAGAGCCCCGAGCCCTTCCAGGGAGTATCTTTTAAGAGATAGTTCCCGCTGCTACAGAAAAGCCCGAGCATAAACATCCAATAGATTTAAAATATTATATCAAGGTTCAGGGCAGAGGCAGCCAATCACTTTGTACCAAGTAACCATCTCCCACCAATCAGATCATTCTTAATACTTCTTTCTATATTTGCTAGATACACGCGTGGGATCATGGGTCAGCAAGGGCTATGCATACGTGCAGGAATGCAATCCAGGCAATTCAGGCCAGATAGTAGATTCTGGGCAGGGGTCTCATAACCTCTAACAGGAATTTGTTCTGGGCCTTTTGTAGATAACAAAAAGGTTACTTCAAGATGAAAAGGACACTCAGGCCCTAAATTGGTAACTTTCCCCATGAGTAGGCCTGCCCTGGTTGGGATAGGGGGTTTCTGCCTTCTTTCACTGCAACACAGACTGCTCTATCCAATGGAGAGCAGTCAGGGGTCGAACCCCCTCAAGTAATTTCTCCCAGGACCTCACCTAGGCCCTTTTAGATGTTAATGTTGCTGAGCCAAGAAATGACTTGGAAGTGCTCCTGCAGGGCAGAGTGGAGAGAGGGGCTTCAGAGATGAATTGTATCTCAGAATACAAAGGCATGCATCTGTACCAAAGAGAATTCTATAGCCAGTTAAATATTTCTACAAGCCTTCCCAAGGGTCTCATCTTTTACTGCATGGTTGTTCTGTATATTAGCCTTTGACTTATCAGAGAGCCATGCTTGCTTGCTTGGAGGCAAACAGCATTTCTCTCTAGTCTAATTACTTAGAGATCCAATGTGGCCAGACAAATAAACTGGTAAGATCTAGCTAGTCCCATGAGAGAATATTTATTGGAAGCATGAGAGAAGATTTTATACCAGCCAGTATAGAATACATGGTCAGATGAACTGCCACATTCAAACTTTCCCTCCTATCTAAAAAGTAGCCTGCAGGAGGCAACTCCAAGCCAGATGCAGAGGCTCTGGGCAGTAGCATATTGCAACACTTCTATACTGCTGAGACTCCAGCAATAAACAGTGCTCAGATTTTACTCATGCTTTTGAGGTTAGGAATCATTCCAGCTTCTCTTAT
>JAJIBD010007850.1:55000-56558 GCA_021461705.1 Cryptotis parvus | reverse complement strand
CCTATAAATGGAAGGACATGGAGAAGATTATGTTGAGTGAAATTAGCCAGAAGGAGAGAGATAGATACAGAATGACTGCTTTTATTTGCATGACATAAATATATATGTACAGATTATGATACCAATATCCAAGGTCAAGTGAAACATGTATCAGGAGGTCTTGTCAAAGGTGGAAATTATCACAAACGTGTGGGAATCAGAGGCTAGGTAAGACAGAAAATGGAACAGTGTGCTAACAATTGTCGAGGGTACTAATGCCAACCTAGAACTGAGCATTAAATACAGGCAAAAAATACACATGACAGCCCTTTAATGTATGTTCTGTAGTCCATAGTCTGGAAGGGAAGGAAAAGAGAAAGAGAAGAGGAAATAAATAAAGAACCTGCCATGGAGGTGGGCTGGGGAGGGGGAGGGAACAGGTCGTTGGTGGTGGGAGATAGGCACTGGTGGAGGGATGGGTGCTGGAACACTGTATGACCAAAACCCAAATATGAACTTTTTAATTGTATATCTTCGTAATTGTATATCTCACAGTGGTATAATAAAATACTAAAAAATAAAAAAATTAAAAAATAAAATAAAGACTTGATCACTTGATCACTTGAATCCCGTTATTCATCGATTTGCTTCGGCGGGCGCCAGTAACATTTTCCATTGGACCCTATCACGTGCCAGTGTAGTCCAATGGCATCTGGTTGATTCAGGAATATGAAGAGCCTCAAACCGTTCCTTCAGGGTCTTTACAAGGAAGTCTGACCATCTTGTAGGTGGGCGGCCACGTGATCTTTTGACATGTGGGATCCAGTCGGTAATGGCTCTAGTCCAGGGTTGTCTCCAAATCTCATTACATGTCCAGCCCACCTGATTTTCGATGCCTTGGCAAACGAGACAGCATCCCTGATTCTGGAATAGCGACGGAGGTCAGAACTCCGGATTCCTTCTCTCACTTGAGTGAGGCGTGATATTCCAAGCATAGCTCTTTCAATTCCTCTCTGGGAGACCCGGAATAGCATTCTCATCCTGCTTTTGTAGGACCCCGGTCTCTGAGGCGTATGTTAATGCAGGGAGAATGGGTGGAGTCAAAGAGATGTGCCCGGGCCGGAGGTTCTTTGTCCTTTTAGCTATTTCTTCGATGCCTTTGAAGGCATTCCATCTCTCTCTTCCTCCTGCACAGCTCAGGTTTTAAAGACTATCATACAAAAAAAATAAAGATTTTTTGGGGCATTCCTTGAAGATCTGCACTTCTAGGGCTTCCTAATCTCTGATAGCCTGCAGTCAATTCATATTATCTAAGAGAAGTGTTGGGGGGTGGGGGCAGCAGAGGGAAGGCACAAAATTACAAGGTAGGTGAGGGTCCTGCTGCGTTGGCATCTCTGCTCAGGAGGCAGGCACCCAAAGGGCCCCTGAGTTTGGCTTTTCTGCACTTGGAGATTCCACACCCCACTGTGGTTTGGTTCTTGGCTGTTTTCCTTTCTGTGTCAGCATTCCTAGCTGGCCGGAGCCGTTTCCTCTGACTACACCAGCCTCCCCAGATGCGCACTGTTGACTGAGCTGCCTA